>MU182602.1:81392-184794 GCA_016904865.1 Pissodes strobi | reverse complement strand
AGGGGTACTTGAGGTTTTGTTTGGATAATGTGAACCTATAAGTCTCATGCAGAAAAGATTATATTTCACTTGAGCCAAGAGTACATATGTGCAATTAGAAAAAGCTCTTTATAGCATTTTTTTAAATTAAATTTTAAACATATCTTAAACCAATTTAATGTGCAATGAGAGTACCTTTATTTTTCATGTTTCTATATTATTATTCCTATGAATAATAAAACTTCTAAGTACTGTTTCATCATAAGTTGAATTTGGCACTGCAGGGAACGATAAATATTCAAGCTCCTCCCTCGGCGTGTTCAATTAACTACCTACTAAATACTTTATTGAAATACAACTAAAATGATTTTCCTCCGAACCTACGCCGCTGGGACGACCAGCTGGCCTATTGTTCCCACCGACCCTTCGGAAGGGAAAACGTCTAATGCCGGAGGTATGACGACGAAGGTTGAATGTGAGATACAGGACTTTTCGTTGCTGTCACTGATATATATTTAAAATAACTCTTCGTTGATCCAACTGCTTTCCGCTGTACCAGATTTCTTAAGTTAGACTGAACTATCGCTCTTTTGTCCAAGATTTCTCAATTTTTATATTCCAATAGGTAGTTTACGCAAGTTGTCCATTTAGTATGTTTATGTTCTGTTTTACAAAAGTTGTAGGATACCTATTTTCATATTTTGAAATTATACCCAAATAAACTGCTGGACATAAATTGTGCACCAAGGACATTTTTAATCAAAGTTTTAAGATCCATGTTTTAATAACGACACCCAAGATATCAAGATGCGGCTTTCGGCTTCGTTCGGTTGCTTGGTCCGCAAGGGCGCAAGGTATAGGCTTTTACTTGCATAACTGCATATGCAAATGAAAAATATTATATATATTATGTGAAATGAAACCCTCGCATTTTTGCAAAAGTTTGTTAACTCCAAGAATATGCAAAACATTTTTTTCCTCGCCAAAATGATCTTTGACGAAATACGAAAAAACTGTTTCTAGCGATGTTTGATATTTGTATTTGTTTTCATTGTACAGGAGCTTTTTGGAAAAGGTCGAATTTTTTATAGAAATGAAACCCTAATGTGACTATGTTGGGGTTTGGAACCTTCGGCAACATGCACTAAAACCTAAAACTGAGCTTTATCCACAATACCGAAACAGAATTTTTGCACTCGATGCGCGTTTCGCTAACCATGCATCATCAGGAGATGATTAAGACAGTCTTAATCATTTCCTGATGATGCTAACATGGTTAGCGAAACGCGCGTCGAGTGCAAAAATTCTGTTTCGGTATTGTGTATAAAGCTTAGTTTTAGAACCTAATGTGACTCCCTGCACATAAGACAAACCTTTGTAACCTGATTTATGATCAGTAGCTATGGCCTTAACAAGCCATGATTACAACGTGTAACAGTGTAACAGACGTAAGAAAAAGTTATAATTTTAGGCTTTTGGGTTAGTTTGGGTTAGTCTTACATTCCTCTTTAACTGACGAAAAAATTAATGACAATTTTCAACTTGCAAGTGTTCCAGCGAAACTTTGACAAATCACGTCATCATGACATTTTTTTATAAAACATTTAAAAAATGCCGTGTTCTAATGAACAAGCACAACTGTTCATAGAATTAGAATTAGAAGAAGCGCAAATTAATGACCGCAGGTCCTGTGATTATAACAATGTTTTTGATAAGGCTTGCCAGACGTACCCCTTTTTGGGGTACAGTACCCCTTTTTCTATATAGAATTTTAAAAATACCCATTTTCTAAAAATCCAGAAGGGGTACCAAAAATACCTCATTTCAAGACGGGCGTATTTGTTACACAAAAATTAATTTTTAACTGGTACCGGCCCACCGGCACGAGTAAAGACCCATTTATATACTCGTAAAGTTCGCAATGTTGAAGTTGGAAAGTTCATTGTTAGGATGATTCAAAGTTCAGAGTTCATTTTATGGTATTTATATACAAGAACAAAACGTTGGTGAAGTTCATATCTGATTGCTTAAAAAATGTAAAAAAGCAGATGTACGCCGTCGAATGTCAAATCAGTCATGATATTCGACATTGCCAGTGATCACGTGGTATTACAGTGTTTTTTCATTAGTTGTAATGAACCTTCTGAACTAGGAAAATTTGGTTATGCTGCTGCTGATTTACGTGTGGGTTTCGCTGGACGGCATTCACGCAGAAACTTGGTTTGATATACTTCGGACTGCCCAGCTAAGGGCATCTGACTTCAGTCATAGTCCACTGTTCCATTTCACCCGTCTCTATCCACGTAGTTCTATACTGCTGCATCTAAGAACTCTGTAGTCCATATAACAAACTGAAATAACTATTGGCTCAGTGGCACTATAATTTTGACCCTTCAAGGTGTCGAGCACGTAAAGTGGTAGCTATGAGCTGAACCTTTGCAGGCACGGACAGAAATGATCCCACGAGAACATCTGGTCCCCCCGGCCTGGATACCGGCGTGAATGGGGATTTGTTCTGGCTAAGACACCCGATTCTTCCTCAGGAAGAAACAACGGTCACTGAACGATAGACACGTGTTCACTCAAAATGGCGACAAAGAAGCCACTACAAAACGCGTTTTGACTCGACCGAAGACGAGGCGGGTTGGTTATCTCTCAACTTTTGCAAACATCTTGAAAATTAGCGTAGTTTTCGCCAACTGAGTTTGGTCGGGATAAACAATTATTTCTTAATCATTTATCACCATAAAAGTGGGGGGTGGTAATTAACTTTATAATTAACCACTTTAATTAGTGGACTGTAGTAAAACAGGGTGGTAGGGGTTTTATACATAGGTTGTGAATTGAAACAGGTATTTTAGGTATTACGTACTTTAATAATGCAATAATTAATTTGCATTAAATATGATAAATATTTACAATTTTTAACTACTTTCACGCATTCATTCGTTCACACATAAAACTAAATATACAACAGGTTAAACATCTAATGAAATTTCTTGATTGGATGATTTAAAAATAAACTTTTTTCTTTACTGATTTTAATAAACTTTTATGTTTTTAAAACTAGCAACTTTTTCGTTCTCACAGAATACCTTGATACTTTATATCTTTTCCAATTCTCTCTACTTAACTTCACTAGGACAGGGATATGACTTCGAATCTTTGATTTGAACCTTAGTCTAGACCACAGGAACAATTTGTCTGGCTACAAATTTCCATCCGTCATTTTTCCTTCTTCTCTCTTCAACCACAGCAACAGGTGAGACGAGACGCTTTAACGTTTTTGTCTTCGAGAAAATGCTTTAAAACGCCCAAAAGAGTCCTTTGTGCAAGCTTGGACAAAGAGAACAAAGTTACAGCAGATATTCTCTAAATATCTGTGCAAACAAATGAGAAAATGACCCAATTTTGGCGCCGAGAGACAAAACACTTTTTGCTGCTGTTTGAGTGAACGCTTATAGTGTACTAAATCTTATGCAAAGCGGTGACTGGACCGATGCATCATGTTTGAGTGTTTGTGAGGCACTAAAATCTAGGTTTTCCTACTGGCGCGGCAGGGATAAATAAAGCGGGAATAAATTGCACGGAGTCGGATGCATTTGAGAGAGTAGAACATGTTCTTTCTTTCTTTGACATATTGTTGTTTACACAACACTGACGGAGACAAAGATATATTAATTCGAGACCGATTAATAACGATTTCCTTGACGGAGTGTCAACTTACTGTTGCATATAACGGAATCTATTATACCAACAATTCAGGTTCGGACTAAGGAGTAATTGAACTACAACGCTTTAAATGCACAAATTTGTTGTTTACCCGAAATTGAACTGAATGATTTGATTAGTTCATCTTGAATTAAAACTTCAACTGCCAATTGAGCCTCAATATTGCGAACTTTTCGAGTTTATCCAGTGTCATTCAGCACTCCGCTTCTATAAATCGAGCTTAGCATCACGTATCGTATGAGCACAAACACAAACTTGAATTTAAAAAACATTTAATACAAAAAAATCTCAGTACTCAGGTTAATAAAAATGTGGATCAAATTAGGGCGCGATTGGGATTTTATGACATTTTTTGTTCGGCGAAAACCGAAATTTCGAAAATACCCCTTTTTCAAAACTTGCATCTGGCAAGGCAAGCCTATTTTTAATAAAGCTTCAAGCGCACTAAACGGGAGTATTTCCACACTGACGAAACTCAAACAAACAGGAGTTAAAGTTGATGAAAGTATTTCAAAGAACATGGCCTGGTAAACGAATAAGGCATACAAAACGAAAAGAGTAGATTGTTTTAAAAATCTATATTATCTATTCTAAAAAAATCTATTCTAAAAAAAAATATGTTACAATAGATAATTTAAGAAAAAAAAATATGCTTGTTTAAATTAGTAGCTGTGTAGGGTTCGATCTAGGAAAAATGCTTGTACAGTCTATATCCAAATATAGCCGAACTATCAGACTAATAGCGTAACAGAATTTTTGGCTGATTCTTTAACACTGAGGCAAAAACGATACGCTATTGGGAGACTACTGAACTTGATCCTCTGCTGGTAGGTATTTCTAAATTTATAAATTTTGAATTCTAGGTTAGTGTAGTAACTATTTTATTATTAAATTTCTTTCATATTTTTTTAGGTCAGCGTTAGATTGTGGTTCATATTGGATGCGAGAATCGTTTTACAGATGGTGCAAGTCTAGTGTTTCGAAGTGGGTCAAAGAAGAGTGACTATCACGATAGCTTGAATAGAACCCATTTCAAAAACTTGTTTAGAACAAAGCTGGTACCTAATTTACCACCTAGATATTAAACTACCAAGCATAATGCAAATTGTCACTTAGGCCTTATTGAAGGAATCCCAAAGAAATCGTGGACTAAACCTTGAGCCACCGGAGAGTACCTCAACCTGACCAGAACATCTAATAAAACATACCTTGAAAATATAAAAAATATAAACATAAATAATGAAAATGAAAATGAAACAACAATAGATGTCTCTACCTCAAACAGCTCTCCTACAGGAGATAGTGAAGATAAATGGCAAACCGTAGTTAGCAGGAGAGGTAAAAAGAGACCTCAAACAAGCAATAGACCTTCTCCCATAAAAGACACAAACAAACAAGGAGACCTCTTGGAGGCTGCACAAAGACTTCACTGTTTTTTTTATCTCTAGACTATCGCGGAAAACAGAGATTGCTGATGTTATTTCTTATTTAACGGGCCATGGCATTGAAGGTTGCCTAGGTGAGAAAATGACCACTAAAAGCAAGCAGGTCACTTCTTTCAAACTTGGAGTACGAAAGGAGAGTAAAGACAAAATGATGAAGCCTTGAGTTCGTGTCAACAATTTTCTGCATCTGGAACGACGTCGGCTGCAGAACCCTTGAACCGAAGGCTTCTACCAACGTGGTCAAGACAGAAAACGCTAAGAATGTTTTTACCATCTTACATGTAAATGCTCAGTGCATTAGAAATAAGTTTTTAGAATTTGAGGTACTCCTAAATTATAACAAATTTGACTGCTTTTATCTTAATGATCATTTGTACTCTCCTGGTGAGTTCTCTGCACTTAAATTTAATCAATTTGTTACCGCTGTGGGTTTTAGCAGGGCTGTGAGAGTTCATGGTGGTGTGGGTGTATATGTTCACGATAGTCTTCAGTGCGTGGATCTTGATGTTGCTCGTTACTCAGTGGAAATACATTGTGAAGCAGCTGGGGTTTTTCTTGCATCTACAGGTATATAACTTATATATAGATCACCTAATGGCGACTTTAATAAATTTATTGAAATTATTTCCCATTCTGTTAGTATGTCTGCGAAAACTGTTTTGACGGAGGATTTCAATGTTCACATTTTGGTGGGTGCTGACCATAGAGTCCAACTCCTCGATAATCTTCTTTTGGCCTTTGGACTTGGCCCACTGTGAATTTTAACCCTAGGTATGGGAGTTGTCTTGATAATGTCTGCACAAACATTGCTGAAGGCAGTCGCAGAGTGTAATCGTTTGATATGAAAAGAACCCCTGAATGATCAGAAATACCATGTTCTGATCATTCAGGGGTTCTTTTTAGAGCTTACCTACCAGTTAAATATAAGGAAGGAAGCACACGTTAAATCTATAAGCCAATCACTGACGTGGGTCTGTTTAATGTTTATAGTTCCCTTGAAGAGTGAAATTGGAATTTTATTGCTTCGAGTGGATTAAATGTTGAAGATACGTTTGACCTTTTTATGAAAACTGTTGACAATGCCGGAGATGTATGTTTCCCTGATAAAACAGAAGCATTAAAACGGGGCTCTAATAGTAACAAAATTATATGTTCTAATAATATTCTAATAAAAGAGATCAGGGATCGAGTACAGATCGTGACGTAGGGATTTGAAAAAGGGTCTGGACACGTATGCGTCTTGTTTTAACTTGACAAAGGCATTTGATTGTGTCTCGTTTCTTTCTTCTTACTGCAATTTTCACCCGAGTAGTATTGCTTATGGGGCGTCAACAATATGTGTTCTTTAAACAGAATACTTCAGGTAATCTTGCCCTCACGCATGGAGTTCGGCGGGGTTCAGTATTGGGCCCTCTAACCATCCTGATTTACATTAATGATCTGCCTTGCTTTGCTGCTGCTTCTCCTCAGTACAAGTTGATACATTATGCAGATGACACTACCAACCTGCAATATTACCACCTCTGAACCCTTGGAAACCTTAAGACGTGATATGCAGCTAAAAATAAAAGACTGGTTTATAGCCAACCAGCTTAGTGCCAATGCCGCTAAAATACAAAACATACATTTTTCTCTTAGAAGCAGGCAGCAGGTCTTGCCTAGTGAAAAGTCGGTCAAATGTGTGGGATTTTTCCTAGATCCTGACTTAACCTGGGAAACTCACGTCAACCGGCTCTCTCCAAGCTCTCCAGAATAACCTTGTTAGGCACTTAAGTAATTTTGTTTTAAAAGATGTCTTAAAGACAGCAGGCTATTTTGTTTCAAGGTCCTACGCAGTCTTGAATTAGGGACACTCACCACTCATCATGAGGTACACAGGTATGCTACACGAAATAACTCGAATATAGTCCATGACTTGCAAGGACTCATAGGGGCACTGACCACTTTGGAGCCATGTTTTTTAATATCCTGCCTGAGCATATGAGAGAGCTCAATGGGGTTGCCTTTAACTCTAAAGTTAAGAAATATCTCATCAAAAAAGCATTTTACTCAACAGAGGACTGCCTCAAAAATAATTTTAATTATGTGCGACGTTTATTTTAAATAGTATTGTTTTATATATTGACTAATTGTATATTTGTAAGGTATTTTTAATGTTTAATTAATCTACGTATAGGCTGTAAAAGTGCTGTTGTGTAATTATTACCAATAAAATTATCTACACACATAGAAAAGAGTTCTCAAACTGAGGGAATTGACGTTATTCCAAGAGCATAATATTGACTTTGATATGTGGCAAAAGAATATTACTTTGTGTGGAGAGAAGAATTTCTTCACCTCAGAAAAGAGTTCTCAAACTGAGGGAATTGACGTTATTCCAAGAGCATATTGACTTTCATATGTGGCAAGAGAATATTATTTTGTGTGTATCTATCTATCTATCTATCTATCTATATATCTATCTATATATTAAGGAAGTGAATTGTTTGAAATCTGTTGTGTAAATATAATTCAAGGAGAAGAATCGATTCATTTAAGAGGGCATTATTTCAGTTTGGAGACAAGAAAAGCATGATTACCCTTTTGAAAAGTTCAAAAGTAATAACAGAATATTCCATTTTTTCAAGCACGGAATATTATCTCGTCAATCACATTAAACAATGCCACGGAGGTATCAACATTTACTCTTGTTGGTTATCGCTAAAATGAATCGTTTTTATTCCAATATCTTATCAATAAATCGTTTAAGGATTAATTTAACTTTCATCTTATAAGTTTAAAGAAAAAGTAAGAATATTTTTATTTAAGCAAAAAAACATAACATGGTTCAACATGTGAATCCTGGACTCTAACCTGACGCGACAAATTGAAAACTGCTGCACCCTCCGCAATACTCCAGAATTGCTTTTGTTTGTTGACAGTGAAAAGTGATTATTTCTAGTAGTTCTTTCCTAGTCTTCATTAGAGTTATATAAACTTGTTTTTTGAGATATTGTCACGAATTGGTTTTTACTCGGGACGCCACGCGTTACTTAGCATACAGGAGAATAGCTCAGATTCGGAATCGCTCTACGTCAGGTGAGAAGAGATAATAAAGGAGACACGTTGATAAAAACAATAACAAGTTTATTTACAAACTTAACAACGGTTATACTGTACGTGAGCAATAATAACTACGTCTTTGTTTATAGGTGAATTAAAAGTTTACACTATTCCCAATTAATACTAAATGCATGTCTTCTCGAGGGAGGCTTAGTTTAAAGTGTTTCTAGGCCCTTGGTCACTAATTTATTAATAAAGTCTATGCGAGCTGGGTGGTCTTTTATTTATGTATTTCTTTTAATATTTATATGGTAAGTCTTTTAGCGTCTCTCATTGACGCAATAGTTTAATTTAAGTTTGACACAGATTTCTAAGGCACTTGCACTATTTATTAAAAATCCCCAAAAAATCCCGTTACTAGAAATTTTGATACTTTACTCGTAGATTCGACTGTCACTACTTTTTAGAATCTTTCGAGTGCCGTGTACCTATGTACATGTACATCCAGGTTAGGTGAGGAGCTGATCACCCTGTACCTATGCACAGGTGCTCACAGATATTGAGGTTGCGGGATAGAACAACTAGAAGAGTACGCACCTGTGTGCATGTACCCAGCTAATTGAGCGGTGTTAAGAGAGACCCGAAACCCTGATGAATTTGGCGTTTTCCTGCGTATTAATATTCTACAAAATGCTGATGGCTGCCTCATTAAGGATTAAAATCACTCCTGTCGATCGCTCTAGTTGTTTATAATTAACTGTGAATGTTTATATGACATTTTTCAAGTTCAAGTTCAAACTTAGGACAGGGTGATATTTACTTAGTAGGTTTATGCATTTCAGTAGATAAAAATCCAAGAAGTTCAAACAGAGGAGCGGGGGAAGGCCAAGCAACGGGCTCTAGTAGACCTATTCATTGCTTTCGATACATAATATTTAAACATCCTTACACAGCATAGCTAAAATGGGGTGGAACATCATCATCTATGAACCACGTGTTTTGTTGGATTTCTATTGGCATACCTTCTACAAAATTTTGTAAGGAATTTTGATAAAAATCGCTGTTTAATCGTTCTAGTAAAATAAATTGACCGACCAAATGGTTTCCGAATAGCCCTTCCCAGATATTGATGGAAATTGCTACTGTTTCCACGATTGTAGCAAGGTGATTTTCATTTGCCCAAATATGTAGATTGTAATTGTGCCTCATCTGTGGGCAGTATTCTGCCAATACAATTTTGGTTATTCTCATTTATCTGTAAAGGTAGAGTAGGCTTGAAATTGATTTTTATTGAAAACGCTTAATTTTGGTGATATTCAACAAGTGAATCTTTCTAAAAATATTATTATTTTTCTTCATCATACAGGGTGTAAAAATTGAGCATTATTGTGTTAGAGCTAGTCTGTCTCTGGCAAACTAAATAAACTAAATGCGTTTAAAAGATGTCATTCAAAGTAGTCCTAACTCGTGTCCGTCATATTAAAAAAATATTAAATTACGCCGAGTACATTAAAAGTTATTCCTACTTTCAGCGGTATCATTTAACGGCCCATAATGAACTCATGATATTATTTTAGTTCATCCATATCAATCCTAGAGTTTGCTTACAAATTCTGGGACCCTAAAATTAAAGTACTCTTCACCATGATTTCAAATCTCGGTTCGATAACATTGTAGCTCCGAACTCTTCACTCTAACTGGTAGGCAGAGAGTAAAAACAAAATGCGCTTTCTACGACAGGCGTAAGGCAAAATGTCAAATCAAAACGTCAAATGACACAATTCTTGAAATGTCAGTCATGAAATGAAATTAAGTGAATAATTGCCACCATGAAGTAGCAATTACAAGATAAGTTACGGTTAATTGCCTCAAAATAAAATATTTTGTTTGTTACCATGATCGCTTTCATTTCCGTTTACATTTTAAAAGCTCTCAGTAATCCCGTTTCCGCTAGGAATGTGAAAAAAACAAGTAAACTAAATAGAGAAAAAATTGATCCACTAAACAAACGTCAATAATACTCCCAAAAACTAGTGTAAAGAAAGGAAAGCAAGAACAGACCCACTAGGGATCTAGTTAGTAAAGTCCGCTTGCCCTAAGAAATAAATATTGAACCCACTAAATATTAAATATGTACTTTTATTTAAGGCAACCACATGTGTGTCCCATCCCCCCCCCCCCCTCCCTTTTTTGGAGGGCACTGAAATAAAAGGATTTTGTCCAACCCGATGGTCAGATCACTACAACGGGGTGTGGACGCAAATTACTGGATTATAACCGTAATTAGACTGGAAAGTATTACCATATAATGTAATGTGACCAATGAATGATCATGCAATTCTAATGGGTGCCTTATTTTGAAATGTTATCAATAATAAAATAAATTCTCATGAGCCAAGAATCTGTTCCATTCTGGGCAGAACGGCGAATAATAAAATTAAAAAAAAATTTATCGTTAGAAGTTACCAGGTCAAAAATGTCTGAAGTGTTCACATCGCGACGGTAAGTAATAGACATGTTAGTGAGATATGGTAAGACGTGTCTATTATAAGAATTAACACCTGTCAACCATATGTCAAGTTTTAGAGATCACATTCTGAAATTATTTTCAGTTATACAGATTGCGTCAGAAACTCAGTGTACAGGGTGGCTCGAATTCGAGTCTATGTACGGGGATTTCGAAATCCGTAAGAGATACAGTGTCAGCTAAATTAGGGCAAAATTGCGCATTTAGGTGCCTAAATAGAAAGTTTTCAAATTCCGAGTGTTTCGGGAGATATCCGGAAAAAAACCCGATATATTGAAAAATTGTTTTACTTTTTCCTGACTTTATTTCAAAACGAATTTCAAACTGAATTGTACTTTTGCATTGCCACTTTTTCCGCTCTATCCAATGATGGTATACAGTTTGGAATCCGACGGTTCGTCTTCAAGGGATCATCATCAATTTTCTTTTTTTAAATACGAACTTTTTTTTTATCGTTTTTCACATAATATTGGAGTTATTAATATGAATGTGTTTTTAATTTTTATAAATTCTTTTTTTAATTTTATTTTCTATTTGTTTTTAAATTATTATTTTGCTCTGGCGTAATAATTGTAAATGGTTTGTTACTTTTGAAATTTTTATATTCCATAAAAATATTTCAATTTGTTTTTTGTGTTAAGTGGAAAATTGGAGTTTTTATTTTTAATAAAAATATGTCAGTAAATTTAAATAAACAGGCAAAATGAATTATTAAAAAAAATAGAAAAAATTTAAAAACACATATTCATATTAATATCGACAATATCATCTAAAAAACGAAAAAAAAAAGTTCGTATTTCAAAAAAGTAAGTTGATGATGAAACGTCGGATTCCAAACTGGATACTATCATTGGATATATTGGAAAAAGGGTCGATGCAAGAGTGCAATTCAATTTGAAATTCGTTTTGAAATAAGCTCAGCAAAAAAAAATAAAACGATTTTTTTAATTTCGGTTTTTTTTTTCGGATATCTCTGGAAATACTCGGAATTTTAAAGCTCTCTAAATGGCAAATTGTTAGTCACCTAAATGAGCAATTTTTCCTTAATTTGACCGACATTGTATCTCTTACGGTTTTCGAGTTCCCCATGAATAGATTCGAATTCGAGCCACCCTGTACATCAAGTTATATTTCTAATAGGACAGCCTATTGATTGCTTCATATCTGCCATGTGCTATACTCTATTCTAAAAACCATTTATCTCTAAATAGTATTTGGCGAAAATTAACAGATTGAGGTTAATTTGACTGCAAGTAAATTACAAAGTTTGCAATGTTGTCAAACGCCCCTAAAGCTAATTTGAAGGAATTATTTTAAAAGGTTTCCGTAATAGGGTCATTCAGTATTCGCCTTTTTGGATCAGGAAGTTGGTCCTTAAAGGAAAGCTCTTATTACTCAAACGAAACTTCGCCTCTCTTTTTTACCCTAAAATGTACAGTTCTATAATGTTTCAAACATAGCTCGAGGGTCACCCCGTGTATATTTATTTGCTTTTTATTCATTTGTAATCAATCCGAGCAAAAGTACTAGCGTCTCTGTTAGTCATAATGACAATTAATTAACGGCAATACAGAGTTCGAATTTCTAGACCTAAAGTGTCAATTCTCGTAAAGTGACATAATCCCCATTAATTGTGAGCGGGACGGGTACTGCTCTAAATTGTGTTTAATTTGTAAGACATATTGATAATTTTGATGTTAAAGATGATTTTTCAAATTGAAGTTTAGTATTTGTCTGATTAGCCCTGGCGAGCGTTTGGATGGAAGCGTGACGATTTTAACATTTCCATCATTTTTATTTGGTAATGTATAAAAGAGATTACTTTACGCACTTGTGCATAACAGTTCATTTTACGCACTGTGCCGCGTGCGTACAGTTAATACTTTGCGCACGGTAGTAGGAAAAAATATATTTTAAACTTGCAACAGACTCGTGATAGATGCCCTTAGACTTTTAAAGGGTGAGCTTTGGGTTCTGCCCTTTTTTTATTCTTAGTTACTTTATCGGGTTAGGGGATATTATTCTCGTTGATTCTCTATTTAATTCATACTTGTTGATTTATTCTTCGTCTCACTTAATTTTAACTTTTATGTTATACTTTAGCAATTTCATTTTATTTTTTGTTCTTAATCTATTATTCAAAACAAAGTTGTTTCTGCCTGGTTCAGTTGAGCACCTGTTAAAGCTAGGCAGCGCCAGATTTGGACATATCAATTTTCTTCAAACTAATCTGTTATGCATCATGTTTCAAAATGAAGTAATTAGTTATTTATTTATTTATTTAATGACTGAAAGTATTCTGCTTTTATTCTCTTTATTAATAATATAGTTTAAATGATATTTTTTTCTTTTAGCAATAATTTATATTACCAATCGTTGGAGATTTTCTCTTGATTAACTGCTGGTAAGAAGGACGGTAACACTACAACTCAATAGAAATACAAATATTAAGTTCATACAGGCATATGCCCCAACATCCGACCACGAGGAAGAAGAAGTTGAAAGCATCTATGAAGAAGTCTCTCAAAGCATTTCTCAAGACAAAACAACATATACAAAAATAGGAGGAGATTTCAATGCGCAACTTGGCAAAAGACAGGATAACTCAGAAACCTGCGTAGGAGAGTACGGACTTAGATTACGAAATGACAGAGGATAGACACTAGTAAACTTCTTAGAAAAGGAAAAAATGTATGCAGCCAACACATTTTACAAAAAGAGAGCAAGCCGAAAATGAACATGGGTAAGCCCAAATGGTCAAACTAAGAGTGAAATCAATTACATACTCACACAGCATAAAAACATAGTACAAAACGTAGATGTGGTAAACTAATTCTCAACAGAAAGCGACCACAGAATGGTTAGATGTAAAGTAAAATTTAATTAGAAATTCGAGAGACATAAAAGACTAAAGCCGAAAACAAATAAAAACATCAATAAGCTCAAAGAGAACAATCACGAGTATAAAACGGAACTGAGGAGGAAATTAGAAGGATACGACCAGGAAAATGACAATATAGACGTAACAAACAACAAAATCACACAAACCATCTTAGAAGCAGCTCACAAAACGATAGGACCCATGCCTAGCAAACAAGATAAATTATCAATAGAGACAAAACAATTATTGGAGAAAATAAGAGAACTAATTAAAACAGGGAAAAGAAACACGATAGAACACGTCGAAACAAATAAAACAGTAAGGAAAATGGCAAAACAAGATATTAACAACTACCAAACAAAACAGGTACAATAATTAATCGAGAAAAACAAAGGTATCAAAGTCTTTCAGAGAAACAACGCCCCAAAAAAAGAAATCATACAGCTGCTAAGCAAAGAAAATAACATCGTCACCGACAGAAATGAAACACTACAAGTCACTAAACAATTCCATGCAGATCTCTATGAAAGCGAAACCCCCAACGAAACAATCATGCTGGAAAACCGAGAACCCAAGAAAGCCATCATAAATGTAAACTCCGAAGAACTGCTTGACATAACTCTAGAAGAAATAGATGAAGCACTTAATGAGATGAAAAAGAACAAAGCACCAGGGGAAGACCACATTCTTCCAGAAATGCTTAAAGAATGTGACCTAAAAACTAAAGAAGAACCACGGGAGCTTTTTACCAGATGTCTGATAAATGGAGTAATACCGAAAGGATGGGAGAACGCAATTGTTATTCTAATATACAAGAAAGGAAACCCTGTCGACCTCGAGAACTATCGGCCCATTAGCCTTCTCTCGCATATATATAAATTACGGGCAAGAATTCTGACAAACAGACTCGAACAAAAGTTTGAATTATATCTAACTAAAGAGCAAGCAGGCTTCAGAAAAACTTTTAGCACAATCGAACATTTGCATACACTTAATCTCCTAATAGAAAAAACACACGAATACAACTTACCCCTCTTGATGGCATTTATAGACTTCAGAAAAGCGTTCGATACTATAGAATATTGGAGCATTGAGAAGAGCACGAATAGATCAAAGATATATAAATATGATACAACACATCCAAGACACAGCTACTTTACAAGTCAAATTACACGACACAACTGATAAAGTGAATATCAACAGAGGAGTACGGCAAGGAGATATTATCTCGCCAAAGCTCTTTCTTTACCTTAGTGCTTGAAGATGTATTCAGCAACCTTAGCTGGTGCGACAAAGGAATTACCATACAAGGGGAGAAACTGAATAATTGAAAATTTGCGGATGACATCTTATTATTTGCTCAAAACGAGAAGGAACTACAAGAAATGTTAAAAGACCTAAAGCTAGAAGCAGAAAAAGTAGGCCTAAAAATTAATACAACCAAAACAAAATACATGACCAACGAAAGTACGAACCATAACCCAAACTAACTATACAGGGACAATTAATAGAAAAAGTAGAGTCATACATATACCTCGGACAATCGGTAAGCCTAACAAAACAAAAACAGGACATAGAAATAGAGAGACGAATCAGATTAGGATGGGCGGCATATGGAAAGTTAAAACATGTCCTAGACAAAAATATGCCCCTAAAACTAAAATCAAAAATCTACAATTAATGTATTTTCCCCGTGATAACCTACGGCGCAGAAACTTGGGTGATGAACAAGAAAACAATTCATAGTACATCAAAGAGCCATCGAAAGAAAATTATTGAAAATAAGCTTGAAAGATAAAAAAAAAACAAACAAATGGATCAGGGAGAGGACCCATGTACAAGATATCACCCAAAGAATAACAACCCTTAAATGGAACTGAGCAGGTCACGTGGCCCGACATGCCGAATATTGTAGTGGTAAAATAACAAGATGGCGACTATGGGGAAAGAGAAGAAGCGCAGGAAGACCCAAACAGAGATGGTATAATGAATGAATGTGCTAAGTTAGGGACACTAAAGAAGCTGAAATATCTAAAAGAACTTCTAAAGCTTGCGTTTGCAGGAACAAATCTGCACCCCTTATCAAAAACGAGAAATATAGAATATAGTAATTACGAACAAGTCCTTGTAAATTAAGCCTGGTGTTATAAACGCTCTAAAAACAAAGCCGAATAGACGACCAACGGGTTTTTATAGGCAAATGAATGGCTCCCCCTTTTAGTTCTATGTGTTTATTTTCATTTCATTTACCTATTTTAATGATTCATACAAATCTTGTTTATGTCTAATGTGTTTTGCAATTTATGCAAACTATTATGATCATCCTGTAGGTACACGGAAAGTGTATAAGCCTTAATTTAAGCTCAGTTTCCTACATATTATCAATGTTTCCCTTATTTCCATTTACGATACCAGCAGGTCATATTGGACCCTGTTATTTATAAAATACTTCTAATATCTTCTTCTTGCTTGTAGGTTTTTATTTTCATTATAAATAGGATTGCTCGAGCTTTTATATCTATATCACTAAATCATTATTTGTTTATATTTTATTTTCTTTATGCGGTGCTACTTTGTATTATTAATAAAATATGTGTGTAATTTATTTTTAGCTTTAACTTATGTTATAATTTAGCAATTTCATTTTATTTTTTGGTTCTCAATCTATTATTTAAAACAAAGTTGTCTATGCCTGGTTCAGTTGAGCAGCTGTTGCAGCTAGCCTGCTTTAGTTTTGTGAACACCTCAGTTTTGTCCAAACTAATCTGCTATGCCTCATGTGTCAAAATGAAGTCCTTATTTATTTATTTATTTATCCAATGACTGAAAGTACTATGTCTTTATACACTGATATAGTTCAAATGATATTTTTTTCTTTTAGCAATAATTTGATATTATCGTTGGAGATTTTCTCTTGATTAACTGCAGGTAAGTAGGACAATAGTGGAATGGTTTTCCCGAGTCACTTTTTTAATATGATTAAAGGCCATAACAGTAAATTGGATCGTCGCCTTTAACCACTTACAAAAGACTGGTAAGACAAATTGTTGCCTATTTCTCCACCTCTGTTTTATTGAGAATTTCGGTACAGAGCCACTTCGGCTGTAAAGTACTAATTTAGTGACCCTAAAGAGAACCTAAAAGAACTTGTAAAAGATGGACGGTTCGAGGAACAAATCTGCACCCGTTGTCAAAAAGAAGAAATATAAAATATAGCACATATCCACTATACTTACAAATCAGTTGAAAATGTTAATTAAGTTTGCGATTTGAGCTGCCCCTTAATTACGAACAAGGCCTTGTAAATTAAGCCTGGTGTTATAAACGCTCTAAAAACAAAGCCGAATGGACGACCAACGGGTTTTTATAGGCAAATGAATGGCTCCCCCTTTTAGTTCTACGTTTTTATTTTCAGTTTATTTATTTTAATGATTCATACAAAGCTTGTTTAGTTGGTTACGTCTAATATGTTTTGCAATTTATGCCCACTATTATGATGATCATGTACGATAGGTACATGAAAGTGCATAAGTTATTAAGGCTTATGCCATAAGCAGATCAGTTTACACATTTCTAATCTCTCCATTATTTTCATGCGATACTAATACTAATAGGTCATATTGGACCCTGTTATTGTTATTTATAAAATACCACAAATAGCTTCTTCTTGCTTGTAGGTTTTTTTTTTTCACTACAAATAGGTTTACTCTAGCTTTTGTATAGGCACCTAAATCATTATTTGTTTATATTTTATTATTTTTATGCGGTGTAATTTTGTATAATTAATAAAATGTATGTAATTTATTTGAATTTATTCATCTTTCTAGCTTCTACTGTCTACTTTTATTAATTCGGCCCTGAGGCAATAGCAACTTTATGATCGCTTGCTTCTTAACATGTGGCCAGCAAGATCTCCTGTTTCAACTACGCTTGACTTTTTTTAGGTACATAGAAAAGGGGTTGTTTGCCATGCAGAAAGGCTTTGTTCAACTTTACTAATCGTTTAAATTGTTAAGAATTTTTTTGATAGCTACGAAAGAATCCCGTCATAATTCCATTAAATTGAAATTAAACCACAACGAGCAGTCACCATTTTGTCTACAATGATACGTGCTGCCCCCTGTTGTACAAAAATTTCAATAATCTGTAATCAATACTTAAAATTAAAGTTGGCTCTCCGCCAATGATAATATCGATACGAAGGGTTAGCCAAATAAACGATCCTGCTAACAGAGGACGCAACGGGCGCGCACTGATTTTTGTGGGTTTCTTTTCTTTGTTCATTTACTTTCCAGGCATGGACACAGTAACATATAGAATGATCAAAAATATGCCACGCAAGGCACTCATACAATATATGCACATAATAAATGCTATCATGGTATTACAACATTTTCCCAAGGCGTGGAAGCACGCACTAGTAACTATGATCGCAAAGCCGGGTAAAGATCCCAGTCTTCCTCAATCTTACAGACCTATATCTCTGCTTAGTAATCTAGGAAAAACGGCGGAAAAATCATTCTCCCAAAAATTAATAGTGAAATTGATCGATTAAATATTCTACCATCAGAACAATTTGGCTTCCGACCGGGTCTTAGCACAACCTTGTTGGCAGCCAAAATCTCGCAAAATATATACGACGGATTTAATAATCAACAAAACTCAGCAATGTTACTCCTTGATATTGAGAGGGCGTTCGACAGGGTGTGGCATAATGGACTTGTGTACAAGCTATATGCTGATTTCAACTTGCCAATGTACCTTACCTCCATCGTTGCCTCATACCTGTCGGACAGAACCTTCTGTGTTAAAACTAGCAACAAAATATCAAACACTACTTTTTGCTCTCGTTGAGCAAAATAGAGACGCATTCAACCCATAGCCGGTTACCTAAGCGTACATCACCCTAGCTTCTAAAATAACACTGAGTGGTTCAAACAGTCAAAAGCCTTTGACAAGTCCAAGAACACCTCCAGTGCCAGCTCTCTATTTTTGAGCTCAGATATCACACTTTCAACGAAATCATAGATGGCTGCCTGAATGGATAGTCCCATCAGAAATCCATGCTGACATGGACTAATAAGATTCTGGGAGAGAATGAAGTCTAGATCTCTCCCGCTCATAGCTCAAGCACTAGATGCTTGCTGCGATCTGTTTCGAAGATTTTTGAGATTGCTATGAGCGGGAGAGCTCTGTATTTCTCTCCCAGAATCTTATCAGTCCATGTTAGTATGGATCCCTTAAGGGATGATTTATTGAGACTGCCATCTATAATTTCGTTGAAACTGTGAGCTCTCGAGTAATGTAGGATAGCCGTTCCAATATAAGCTTATCAGACGATATTCCATTTTTAAAAGTTATAAAGCATACTGAGGTGATGCTACTAGATATTTCGTCGTATCGTGGACTTGTTTTCTAGGATCTTTATTATAGAAGTCATCTGCGATACCATTACAGGCCAGATTAGTTTTGAATTTAGGTTTTCTTGTATGTCCATTTGGTCACAGTTCAAATTTGCCAGATCCTTCCAATATATTCTTTGGTGCATGTATTTTATGTTCGTTAAAATAATTACTTACAGAAAGCAGATCTCCCTTTATTTCCATATCTCTGGCTATTCCAACCTTTCCATATATCTCGTTTACCAGCTACCATACATAATTAGATTTACTGGCACCACTCTTGGTTCTATGTCTATAGTGATTTCAGCGAGATTTCTCAAGCAAAGGGCCATAATATCGCATAGTCACAATATCTGTTCTAATCCTTCATTTACTACTGTTTTGCACATAGGCAGCAGAATCATAACACCACTAATAGTACAAAACCAAATTATTAACCCCAAACCAAGTGTCAAGTACTTGGGAATAACCCTGGATAAGGGGATGCCATTTGGTAAACACATAGCCCAAGTTATCCGCAAAACGTTCTATATTAGCCAAAAACTCCATACACTTATGAAACCAAGATCTTTTCTCAGTCCGGCTAACAAGTTAACTATTTACAAAGCCATTATAAGGCCGGCAATGCTATATGGTGCTCCCGTATGGTGCTCGGCTGCAAACTATTTAAAAAGGAAAGTCCAAATCCTCCAAAATCGTTTTTTACGAGGCGTTTTCTCGGCTCCTAGATATACCAAGATAAAAGAACTGCATGATATGGCGCAAATCGAAACGGTGAGCGACTATATTGACAAAATATCTAATACTTTTTACAGATACCGGATTCATAATTCAAATGAAACAAATACAATCGCCAACACAAGGTTTGACCCCAATTTCCATATCAAACACGGTCCTGTATATAGAAAACTATCTCTCTTCTATGAACAACATATTCCACCTTAACAATAAAATAAATTCCCAAAGTTCCGTAAAAACAGTAGTTTTTCTGTTGTTTTTTAGGACTTATTCATCAAACTTTGCTTAATTCTGACCACATACAAGGAACCAGGAGGAAAGCAGGAATAGCAGCCAACATAATCTTCCCATACATTTCGCCACAGTCAAGACTGGACAAAGACATCAAGATCAGACTGTACAACGCATACGTTAGGCCAATCATCATGTACGCAGCACCGGTTTGGAGCTCCGCAGCCAGGACCGACCAGGAGAAGCTACACACGCTGGAACGGAAGATGCTACGCACAATCATGAACTACAGATGGGAAGACTTCAAGACAACGAGGACACTGTACAGAGAATCCGGAACAAGGCCACTGGAACAGAGACTGCAGGAACAAGCCACAAAGTTCTTCAGGTACACGACGAGGACACAGGAACTAACCAGGAACATTGGGACACTAACAATAGAAGAAATGCCGTTCAGGAAAATCCACAAAGTAATCCACGAGGTGATGCTATAACTCAGGAACAAGGACCGGGACACAAGGCCCCCCCCCCCCCCCCCCCCAACCAGGAAGGACTGCATGAAGCCGAAGAATACAATAAGTGCAGTGTTAGAATAATCATTTAGTTAAAATTTTGTCATGTCAGTTATTTAATTATCTTAGGTTCAGGTGGACGCTTGTTAGGTACCACCTTAGTCGGTAGTATATAGGTATTTATTTGTAAATATGTATATATTGTTAAGTTTGTTATTAGTTTTAGGTCAAATATCAAGTATCATAAGGCATCTATTTATAAATAAATAAATAAATAAATAAATAAATAAATAAATAAATAAAATACGTACGTATTCTTTGGTATTCTTTGACGGATAGATAGAAATGCGGGAACAGCAACAGTGCTTCATCCTGCTGAAAACTGGATATTAGTTCATCAGTTCACCACCCTCTTCAATAGCAGCCGCAATCGCAGACATATCTACTAATAAGCAGTTGAAGTTGATCGTGATACGTAAACGTAAACATGCCCTTTAACGTAAAAACTGCACATTTACGTTTATTTGAAAACTACTGTTGAAGTACCATCCCCCCTACACATTTTACGTAACCTTAATTTGCAGCAAAACTAACCTAACTATTGTGTTTATTATTATTTATATAATATACAGAATACAGTACAGTTTAGGTTTACGTTTCTTTAAATAGATACAAATATACTGTGTAGGTGTTTAAGGTAAGAATAATTAAAAACATTACCACATTATTTATTTATTGGCACTGAGCAAATTAAATATACAAACACAACAAAGTTTTTGGGACTCTATTTAGATGAAAATTTCACTTGGAAAACACATATTCTATATCTCAGGAATAAAATATCTTCATTGATAGGAATACTTTACAAAGCAAGACATTATACATTCCTTTAAAATATTTAAAAATATATATATTTTTCACTTATATACTCTAAACTACAATGTCTCATTTCTATATGGGGTTCTGCTTGTAAAACTACTTGAAACGTCATTTTCGTAAATAATCGGCACCATTCGATATCACTTCGGTTAGCGAACGTTAAGGTATTAGGTATACGTGAATACCCGCAAGATTACGTATGCTCGTAAACCCAAACGCAGAAAACTTGAAACTGCGCATGCTTAGGTGGCAATTTGAACGTTAACGTTTACGTGTTTGACGCAACTTCAACTGTCTAATATACAATGATGCAATTAATGCTGATTTTCATATATAGGACTGTGCACCGACTGTGCGCCTACCGTGCATCTACCGCGTCGTTTTCACTGTAAATCAAATAATTGTATGTTCCCTATAAAACGCACTGAAGGCCTTATCTACATTTACACATAAAGGACTGTGCTTCGACCGTGTTGCGGTCATGCAGTCCTATTGTGAAAATGTAGAAGACCCGCGACGCGACGGTCGCAGCATGGTAGGCACACAGTCGGTGCACAGTCCTATATATGAAAATCAGCCTTTACTCTATTTTCCATAGTGTCATCCTGGGTATGGGATTCTTCAAGCCGGTGAGAATTTTCATCTGTCCAATAGGCAGTTATGTCTATTGACTGACTGACTCTTTGGGAAAGACACTTGTTTCACCACTAAAACAAATTTGACTAGTGTAAAATAAGGAAAATTTGGTTCTGTAGGTAATCTGGATCATCGTCATTAAATTCTTGAACTTTATTTGGTTATTGCATGGGTATGGATAAACGGGGATAGTAACTTAAAGCACTAAAAATGGACACTGGTTAGATAATATTATGTCGCATTCCATAGCAGTACCTTATACGCGGCCTTTTTTTCCTTTTGAGCGCTGACTATTTCCAAACGCCTTAGCATAAGAATTAAGCCATTTGAAATCCTGTGGTCATAAAGTTGAGCTTCCTTGTGTCATTTCTATACAAGGGCAGTAAGCAGATATGTAGATTTTCTCCCTTGGCAACCTTCCCCAATTTGGTTGTTGTATAACAATAGTTTAAACTTAAAATAGAAAATGAATATTTAGTATGAGGGCATACGTAGGTATGCCCTTTGCATCTACACGTATTTTACGAACTGCCTTCCTAACGTTGACAGGCCAAATCTTGTACCATCCGGATCACCATATTATATTTCAAAAATCCCTAGAATATCCCTATTCGCTCATGGCCCCAAAGCGTATGTAACATTAGTGTTGTGGAAACACCCCAAAATGTGTATTAACTTATGGTTTTTCGCCGTATAGTTTGGTGATAATACACTGTATGATCGTAGTATGATTGAGTCATAATTCAAACCCAAATACATTTATTTTGCCCCAGGTAAACAGCAATTTGTGCATTTAAAACATTGTATTTCAGTTACTCCTTAGTCCGAAGCTGGATTGTCGATAGGATTGACTCCATTATATGCAACAATCGCTGGAAAGCAAGTTGTCCCTCCGTCAAGGAAATTAATCGTTTTCAATGTAATATATCTTTGTCTCCGTCAATGTTGTCTAAAGAACAATATGTCAAATAAAGAAAGAACATGTTTCTACTCTCTATATTAATACCGATTTCCTTGACGGAGTGACAACTTGCTTTCCAGCGATTGTTGCATATAATAGAATCTATCATTCGAACTTGATTATTTAATTTAAAATGAACTCCTTGCTTTAATGAATTTAATTAATATTTCTTATATTTCAACTGCTTTTTCGTTCACACTAAATACCTTGTTACTTTTCGTCTTCTGAAACTCTCTTAATTAACTTCACCATGGATATAGATAAGACTTCGAACAGTTGATTCGAATCTCGAGAACAGGAATAGATCTGTCTACTACAAATTTTAAACCGCCATTTTACCTTTTTCTATCTTCAACAGGAGAGACGTTACGAGTTGTATTGTCTCGAGAAAATGCGTTAAAACGCCTGTTGTTCACATCTTGCTTGTCTGTATCCAGCCTTTAAACACATCTCTTCTTCCCATTTTTCTGGTACTTTTGGGCATACGACTTCCTTTTTCTTTTTTTCCTAGCAACAGTGAGACCTCCTCAGAAGAAGGTGCTGATGATGATTTAAATTCTTCAACTTCTCTTGAAATAGAGGGCTTGGAAGTCATTTTAATTTTCGTAAGAACTTAATAATTATATAGAACCTACAGCATACAGTTTTTTAATAAAAAGAACTTCTTTAGGAAATTCTTAAAAAAAAATGTATTATGGATATAAACAATTTACTACATATTTATACTTTACCGGTTTGTCACTTAACGCTTACAAATAATTCACTTAAGAAAAATTAAATGAGGTAATGAGACCAATCACAAAGTTTCCAACAATCGACAACGCAACAAGACCTTTTGGAAATACGGGGATTTACTCATTACTCGTTGTTTTGTGTAAGTCGGGGTATTCGTGTAAATCCCCCGAAATGGTAACATTCATTCATTCATAAAAATATGGAATCTGCTACTTCTTTAGTTAAAGCTGCATGCAATCTCAAATAGATGGCGGTGTCTATTATTCCATGGTACCGCCACCTTATTGTCAAAAAAGTTATATAAGTGAAAAATCGTAAAATCCGATTGCGAAAAGCAATGTTTTAATTGTTTCTCAACATTTGCTAAGGTAAAATAATATATGTTTTTTAGTTAATCGGCAAAAACCGTTTTTGCTTAATTGCCCCTAGATTTTGCAACCAAATCTCTTTTTCCCTTCCGTACATCGAAGATCCCTAACGCTGTGCCTTCCTCCCTTGTCGTAAGTTTATAAGCGAAGCAGCCCCCTCTAACCACATACGAGTATTTCTGCATGGCGCAATCGATTCCCGTTCAGAACGTGAGGTGGTAGAGTGCAGTGCCATCTAATTCACGACTCTCGTATTAAGCAGATTAGCAGACTCCTACACCATATTATCGATGCCATACAGCTTTAGCAATAAAGAAGTCTGTGAATGTGGTGAAGGTGTGCATGAAAATCGATTATTCGTCGCCTGATCTGTGAATTATTGACAGAATAAATGCTGCCCTCTATGTGTAAATTTCTTGACTAAACATTTACGATTTTTAAGAAACCTAACTGTAACTATACTGAGGCTAGGACTGATATGGAAGCTCGTATAGGCATAGACAAGCCAAGACGCTACAAAGAATATTTTCACATCTTATGAATTTTTATTTTTAATATAATTATAAAACGCATTCACAGCATTTTTTCCTAAAATAGATACGCTTAAACTGAAGTATTTTGCATTAATAATATCTTGCTTAAAACAGTTAAATGGGAACGGGAGTGAACGAGGAACGACACAATATCTCGATGGATGTGGAGGTTGCCACGAGGACAGCAGAAACTTCAGTAGGCGATCAAACTATTGAAGTGAGCAGCACTTGAGGTACCTACGCCACAAGACGTATGCTCACCACTAATGTGGAGTCTAGTGGTGGATGAACTACTGGAAATACTGACTGACCTCGACCTACATTGTGTTGGTATGCCGATGATATTGTCATCACAGCAAGACGAAAGCTCGAGGGTACACTATGTGAACACATTCAAGCTAGACTCAAAGCAACGGAAGAATGATGCCAAACAGTGGGGCTGGAAATAAACCCATCGAAAACAACCATAGTACCCTTCTTTAGTAAGAGAGAACTCCCTAAAATGAAAGTTTTCCGAATACACGGGATCAATATTACACCGGCATCGGAAGTTAGATATCTAGGCTAGGCGTAAAGCTGTACTGCAAACTGAAACGGAATAAACACATTGAAGGAGTTGTAACTAAGGCTACGAGGGCCCTCAGGATGTGCAGAAGCCTTGCAGGAAAAACCTGGGGATGTAAACCAGAAATCCTGTGATGGATGTACGCAATGATAGTAAGTTGTCTAATTCAAGGAAACGGAAAAGCTGATCATAAAATCAGCTCTCAACACAGTAAAAAGCTTGGCGTGCATAAGCATAACAGGCGCAATAAAAACATGTCCAACAGCCGCAATCGCGGCAATTGTTGGCCTCGCCCCTCTGCCCATTGTTATCGAGGAGCAGATAGGCAAGAAATGACTAGAATGACAAGAGAGGGAGCGGCGAGGGAGGATGGCTTAGAAAGAGTGAATTAACATCCCTGGCAAAACATATACCACTTCCTGGGCTCCCCAGGGACGGTATAGTTTTAAAAAATACTTCATGGTCGTGATAAGAAGTAGAGAAGAATGGAAAAAGAGCACCGCTTGGATTCTCGCATTGCAGCAAATTGCCATAAAATAGTATACAGGCGGGTCAAGAACTGAACAGGGGACCGGAGCCGGAACATTTGAGCCAGGCACTAAATTCTCCGAAGCAATGGGAAAACACCCGGACATATTCAAGAAAGAAATTAACGCCATAGGAAGATGTGCGCAGTTCAACCTGGACATACACTATAGGAAGAAAGAGATTGTCATCTTCTCAGACAGTCAAGCTGCCATCAAAGCGCTGAGCTCACCAACAATCAGCTCCAGAATGATATGGGAATGCCTAGATGGTTAAACGAACTAGGCCAGAATAACAAATTTTCCCTTCAATGGATATCAGGACACGTTGGGATAGAAGGCAACGAAAAATCAGATCAATTGGCAAAAGTAGGAGTACAAACGCCGCTTTTAGGGCCGGAACCTTTCTATGGATGCACACCTACAAGGAAGAATTCAGGAAAGAAGAGCGAACCAAATGGGTCAGTCTATGGGAACGTCTTCCAGGGTTAAGGCAGTCAAAAATGTTTCGAGGGCCCCCTCACCCAGGAAGATCAAAAAACCTCATAACACTGAGTAAGAACAATCTCTACATCTTCACCGGCTTTCTTATATTCGCGTCTACCTACGGCAATTTTGAGCCTTCACGCATGCGTACGTGTTAATTCATATATTTTTCGAAGTTGTTTTTTCTTGATTTTGAGCATTGCCTTGGGTTAGTTTTGTCTGGTTGCGCCCACGGAGCGAGCGATGCGAGCGGAGAGCCATGCGTGAAGTGAAATATTAGAACGACAACACCGGGCTGCTGCCAACTGCTCAGGTCCGAAGTTCGAAAATTTGCTGTAGGTAGACGCGAGTTTTTCTTACGGGCCACTGCCGATTGAGAAGGCACCTGGGGTGAATAAAAATTGAAAACGAGCAAGGGGAGAAAACCCCGGAACACCTTCTCACGGAGTGCGAGGCGGTCGCGAACAGGCTAATAGTCGAACAGTGTGCTTCGGCTGCTACATTGTCGAACAGGATGAACTTCCATCCATAGACCCATCCAGACTACTTCCTTTTATCAAAGCATTGAAGCTGGATGAGCTACTCTGATTGAGAATCACATCAACGGAAGCACCAATAGATCTATACAGGTCGCAGTGTACTATTACCCCACAAGATCATTCATTCGTTTATTAATATTCAGCAGGCATCGATGTCATTTGTTACTATCGTGGTAAACCAGATTATGATTTTTAACTTTATCGCTCATTATGAGACACATTTAAAAAAATTTATTATGAATGACAACAAGGAAAGATTCAAAATTTCCACGTATCGCATATATCATTTTAAGGCCAGGTGAAAATCACCCTATCGTTCAACCAACTTTTCTAATATAGAAAACACCGTTCAAAAATGCGAAATATAAAGACGTGATGCAGCTAGCCCTCAACTTTGTTCCTTCTGATAAATGGAGAACCAAGAACTGCAATATAAAATTTCCTGATAAGCTACTTCTACAAGAAATGAGATATCTGGTACTGATGATGATGACCAAGCCGATCATCAAAATATCTTTTTGATCTTTTTCTACATATATTTACTTTGACAATTATAATGTATTATTTTGTTTACTAGATAAACAAAAAAAACTTCAAAAGGGAGAAGTCCCTTGACCGCCGCTCGAGCCAGGAAGTCCGAAAAACCGCGAAAATTTCGGACTTTTTTCAGTTTTTCGCATATAACTCCAAAACGGTGCGTTCCAGTGAATATTTCATTCTAACAAATATTAGAGAGTATTAAATTCTGCGTACCCCATTCATTCAATTCAGTCCGGTAGTACGCCTGAAATCGATGGTCGAAAACAGGGATTTTTACCAACTTTGCTGAAGTGACTTTCAATTGTTCGTCACAAGGAAACGATGATTCTAAATGAAAAAAGGTATAGAATGCTGAATGATAATTATAGAGCATCAAATTGTGTGTTTAACGTATATCTTCAGTTTTAAATTTGTTCAAGTTCATACCGAGATAATTAAAGCTTTCCGAAACTTGTCATTTGCTGTTCAGTGTCCAAGAAAAGTACCCTCGCGTTCCAACTCTACATAACTGAAGAAGAGGTATCTTGAATTAAATTAATATATATGAAGCATTCTTCTTACGCCACAATAATGAAATATTCTTACACACGCCGCCCTTTTAACTCAAGGGCCCATAGTCACCCAAGTTTGGTCCACCGGAAAACTGACTCGTGATTGTTTGGCACTTTGTCAGGGATCGTGGTATCATCTTTTTAGTAACATAGGATAGAAAAGAGAAAAGTCATTCGTAGGAGTAATATTTATTTATTTATTTTACTACAAACTTTACAGGTAACAATAGTAACCCAATTATAGAGTAGGACAGTACAGAACTACATACAGTGACAAATTGTAATTTGTATTCTACAATTAGAGTAATTCTTGTAAAATTTCCTTAAGTTACTTAAGACTAATGCTAAAAAAATCTACTCTTAACTGGACATCGTTGGCTAGTCTGCACATATCATTAATTGGAGAATTACTGCAGTTATTGGTACGAGTATTATTCAAATAAAATGTCAAGTAATTTCTAGTCCTATATGAAGGGACACTAAAATTCAAAAATTCAAAAATTCAACAAAATTATTAGCAATCTTGTACAAAAACACCACAGATGAAACCTTTCGTCGCTTTTCCAAGCTTTGTAATTTGTACTTAGGCATTAATCCTACTTTAGGCACGCTTAAGTCATAAAGCCTAGTTTTTCTGTAATAAAGGTATCCTAGAAATTTATTTTGGATTCGCTCAATGGCATACTTATGACTCTGATAACAAGGGCTCCATATTATACAGGCATATTCCAGAATACTTCTTACATATGCTATATAAACTTGTTTAATACAAGAATTGTAAAATCTCTACAATTTCTAACAATAAAACCGTACATACTAGACTTATATTTACTATATGTGGCTTAAATATTAGCTGTCTATCAAAGGTGACCCCAAGATCCTTTATTTCAGAAACCAAAACCGAGTCTTCTTTCTACTAAAACTGAGGGCACAGCACTTACTAATATTAATTTCAAGCTTACACCGCTTGGACCATTGTATAAGTTCATTCAAGCTATTTTGAAGTATTACGCAGTCGTTCGTATCTGATATTTTTGAGTACAATTTTAGATCATCAGCAAATAACAGGACATTACTAGTTTTTACTACATCTGGTAGACTATTAATAAATAAAAGATACAGCAATGGCCCAATATTCGAGCCCTGCGATATTCCAGAGGTAGCTTCAAATGACTTTGATGAATAACCTCCTATTACCACCGTTTGCATTCTACCATGAAGATAGGATGCAAAAAACTGGACCAAATTGCGATGAAATCCAAATTCGTTGCTGAGTTTTTCCAACAATACAAAATGCGAGACTTTGTCAAAAGCTTTGGCAAAATCTGTGTACACAACATCAACTTGAGCTTCATCGTCCAAACTCTCTGCAATATATTGAGTTACGTTAGTAAGATTACTTACTGTTGATCTATTTTTCATAAACCCATGTTGAAAAATTGATATTCTTTGTGAAACTGAGTTGTAAACGAATTTATAGATTACCGACTCAAATATTTTAGCAAGCACAGACAGTAAAGCTATGGGTCGATAATTTTGTATATTATTTTTATCACCTTTTTTAAAAACTGGAATTATTTTAACCTTTTTCCACACTTGGGGAAATGTGTTGGTTTTCAAAGCAAGGTTAAATAAAATAATCTAATATATATTATTTATGAAAAAATGATATTACAATATTGAATTAACAGTTAAAAAAAATAAATTGAGGTCTTTCTAATAGGCTAAGAATTTTAAATATAGATATGATTGATAATGCTAAATCTGAACATCCTGGTGCTCCATAAATTTTGAATTATATTGTCGGATTTATTTTAGTCAGGGTAATACTTTAATTTTTTTGTTATGTTTTATTTATTCCCCATACTTCAGTGATTCACTATTTCATTATTAGAACTGATATTTGCGTCATTCTTGTTTCCTGTTTCTCTATTATTTTACTGTAAAAAAATAGCTTTACCAAGAAGTCAACTGTGTCAATATATTTGCCCTTGTAAGGATGTAGATATACTTGATGTTTCAAAATCCTGAAGTATCCATTAGAGTATTAGAGGGACACCGTATAAAAAAATAGCGAAACAGCTAATAAGATACTCAAATTGTATGGATTGGGCATTACTGAGTGATGGGCATTATACGAAGGGAAATTTTAAGGGTACAGCAGTTTTAATATATACCTGACTGATCCAGATCCTCAGTCAACAATTCTACGTCATCTTCGTTAAGGACGACAGGCGAGATATCATCATCATCAGGCGCGTTGGAGCATGAGTGTCCCTTGCATTCAATGCAGATTGCCCGGATTACCGAACATTTCATTCCTGCTTTCCGGGAACTGCTGCGACCTCAGTATCCCGTAGAGCACTTGTAGGACACGTTGATGAGTATTTCTGGAGGTGCTGGCCATGGTGGGTAATGAGTATTAGGCATTACTTTGTTTTTTACCACCCTCACTGCAGAGGATCTTTGGCGTGTCCCAACCACAACTGGACCGGATGGTATGTCCGAATGGCATATTGTCGAGCGATAGCTTGAGTGGGGGGAAGAGACGCTAGCTTAATGTTCGTTTTGGCTACGACTTTGGAAAACAGGTCGTACATTATGTCGTCCAATGAGGTGTGTCTTCGAGGGTCACCATAAATGGCTATAAGGAATTTTTGCCAAGCAGCGACTTGACGTCGTATCACACCCACTGAAGGCATGCAGTAGCAGGATGTTTGGTTTTGAAGTATTCGAGTACTAAGACTGTCTGGGAGAGTATAAAGTGTTTCCCTTTGAACACCTCCCAGGCTTTATTAGTGAAACTTTTGAGGTGGAAGGTGCTAACTCTGGGAGTAGAACCAAGAGGTCAGTGTCCTCTCCAGCAATTATTCAGTGATAAGTCAATAGCAGTCGTATTAATGAGTCTGTCAGCATCCTTTGCTACTTTTACAACAAATCCTTCATCATCCAGCTATCTATGGAGCATGCTAATTAGACGTTTCTTGTTACTGTCGTCGAAACAGACCTCTACTGCAAATAAAACTCTGTTCATCCGTAGATCGAGATCTTGTATCTGTCATCAACGAAACACGAAACAAAATACTGCAAATACGAGAAAACGGCCCAATATAGCAAATTCTCTCCTTAGAGACTGATACATTTAGATTGTAACAGCACAGCTTACTATAATAGTAAGCTGTGGTAAGAGCCCTTGGCTTGACGTTTAGTTGCGCATTGGCAAGGCTGTCGCTTGTATCTTATCAACCTCATGTCTCCAGCGGGAGCGTGAGGTTTAGTTAAACCGGCTCAGCAAATTGGTTCAGTTGCAAAGTGTTTAAGTGTGCATTATGTGTGTTTTGTATTTTTCAATAGCTCTGAAAAAAATTGGCATTAGAGGAAAAAACCTCCATAGTCAAGCACAGGAAATTATTTATAACATTTCCAAATTATTATTGAATATGCGTTTTTCATTTAGATTGACGATTGAAAAGTCACTATAATGCGTTTTTCAGCAAAGTTGGTAAAAATCATCGACCATCGATTTCAGGCGTACTACCGGACTGAATTGAATGAATGGGATACTCATACGCAGAATAATATACCGGGTGTCAACGAAATCGTTTAACAACGCACCATTCAAATGGTTTTTTAAGGAGAAATTTGAAATTTTGGCTGAAGATATGGTTTATGAAGACTCAGATTTTCGACTAAAAAACAAATGAATATCACTTCTGTTTTGACCGGAAGTGAGCATGAGGCAAGAATTTCAAATACAACCCTGCAAATATTTTTACATATTTGAATAGAGCTTGAAATTCCCTTTTCAGCGATGTATCACAAGTTGTGATTTTTTTCAAAATAGCGGCGTAGAGGCCATTTATTCCAAAACGGCGGCACTTGGACATCCCCAATGGATTTTTTGTCAAAATGTTTGTTGATATAGGAGACAAGATAGGTTTTCTTGCAGATTTTTCTCACTGTTGGAAATTCTAAATAACTGTTATAAAATTGAAGCATTTTTAGTTTTTCCTTAAAATGTCAAAATGTATGTAAATTTTTCTCGAAATTTTGAATAGAACCCTATACATATTTTTAAACATTTAGATAGAGCTCGAAATTCCCTTTTGAACGATGTATCACAAGTGGCCATTCTGTCTAAAGATGGAGTTGTAGAGGGCATAATTCAATATGGCGTCGCGCCGCCATATTGAATTATGCCCTCAACAACGCCATCTTTAAAAAGAATGGCCACTTGTGATACATCGTTTAAAAGGGAATTTCGAGCTCTATCCAAATGTGTTAAAATATGTACAGGGTTCGATTCAAAATTTCGAGAAAAATTGACATAAATTTTGACGTTTTAAGGAAAAATACAGAAGCTTCAATTAAATAACAATTATCTAGAATTTCCAACAGTGAGAAAAAGCTGCATGAAAACCTATCTTGTCTTCTATATCAACGGACAGTTTGACAAAAACTCCAATGGTGATGTCAAAATGCCGCCATATTGAATTTGGAATAAATGCCCTCTACACCGCCATTTTGAAAAAAAATGGCAACTTGTGATACATCGTTAAAAAGGCAATTTCAAGCTCTATTTAAATATGTAAAAATATATGCAGGGTTATATTTGAAATTCTTGCCTCATGCTCACTTCCGGTCAAACCGGAAGTGTTTGTTTTTTGAGCATTTGTTTTTTAGTGGAAAATCTGAGTTTTCATAAACCATATCTTCAACCAAAATTTCAAATTTCTCCTTAAAAAAAAAACATTTGAATGGTGCATTGTTAAACGATTTCGTTGACACCCGGTATGTAAGAATGAGATATTCGCTAGAATGCACCGTTTTGGAGCTATATGCGAAAAACTGCAAAAAGTCTGAAATTTTCCCTTTTTTTTTGGACTTCCTGACTCGAGCGGCGCGGCGGTCGAAGGACGATGTAAAGCTTTGACGTCAAATAAACCGATGAAAACGATAATTGGCTTTCCAACACTTTTTCCAACTGCCCTCGTAATTTGATTGGCCTATAATATATTACTAGGTACCATTTTAAATCTTTAAAAATAATGTTTTATGAGACATACTGTTATTTATATAATGGGAAACGTCCTGTTAATCTGTACTACAAATTGGATTTTTCAAACAGTTTTTTTTTAATCTAACACAAAAAGGTGAAAATGGAGCTACCCCTCTTTTGCTGCAAGGTCCTCAATAATTGCATTTTGCATACCAGTTCACGTAAGCCTTAATCAAATTATTGCCAAAACCAACAAGTTTCAGATTATACCTCTAAAATCTTCTGCCATCAATAAACAATTTAATTCGATTTAGAAAGAGTAGTATTAAAATACTCGATGAATTAAATTTTTTTACAACTTACAGAACGTTGCATTTTAAAAAATATGACTTACAGAAAGCAATCCTAACTTTCTGACCCATCTTTATAAACCTCAGGCCTTTAATAATTTTGAGTAAAACATTTTCTCATATTTCTTATAGTCGAAAAATCTACAATTCTTAACTACTGCTTTAACAGCAATTAAGAAATCTGACCCTAGGTAAAGGTAAAAGATATACATACAAAAAAATTATAAATAATATTATATTTAGTGTAGCGTGGAAGACGCTAGCCATACGTAGTATTAGGAATGTGATGTTAAAAATAATTTTACATTGATATTTTAAAACTTTTCCGGCGTAAAAATTAAGTTTATATGAATAATATAGAAACCATAGTGAGTGTAGGCTTCTTTTATTGATAGACAACACTAAATAAAGGTAAGTTCAAGTAACAATTATTATGTATATTCACGTGTGAATTCTGTTAGATAATAAAAAATATATGTAAAATAAAACCAGATCAGCCTAGGGCGAGGGTTTTGAAATAATATATGACAAAATACAGCAATTATTACTAGGGAAGATTTGAAGGAAAAGATGAAATATTGAATGGATTACTTTTTGATCCAAATGGGTGTAAATACTTAGGCCGGTTTTAGGTATTTTGCATAGCTGGGTTCTTAGAGTTGCAAATCTCAACAATCCTTTTTTATATTAATTGTGTTTTATATTATGAATCCGCAAAAGATCATATGAGGAAAAGGCCAAGTATTCCAGAAGTTATTTTTAGATCATCGCTTTCAAAGAGAAGGAAAAGTATTACGTGGTTTTGAATTTTTTTGCAATAGAAAATGCTGACATACGAGGATTTAAACTAAGTACATATATATACATTATAAATTTTCTTTAAGAATTACAAAAACAAATTTAAATTAAATAGGCGTTGCTCATCTGATTAAATATGAGGAATTTCATCAAAAAATGCCCAAAGTACTGAGTCCATCTCTTTTATAAACTAAAATAAAGTAGGCTGTATATCATCTGCTAGCTGCTCTACTGATTGCTAGTATTTTCAGACTTTCTGTATTTTTGACTACAATTTAACGTTTGTGTTGCACTTCGACTGATCATATTTTTATTATCATTGTAACCTTGTGGGACCTGGGAAAATGTCAATTTTTTTATTGATTTTAACGGTAATTGATATAATATATTTATTATATTTTTAGGATTCCAAACATGACTCTGCCAGTGGCCTTGTTGATTGCATCTTATAAGCACGAATCTATTGCTCGTGAAATTCGTGAAATAGCTGGAGAAAGATTATCGGTTATGGAGTCATTATCATGTAAATGTAAGGACCATATAAGCCGGCTGCGTTTAGTTCCGCCAAGCTCACGTTGTTCTTCGGAGAGTTCTTCGCCTACCTCGGACCTAGGTTTGTGGTTCAGTTTGTTTATTATATTATGGAAATTGTTGAAAAGCTAACTACACGTGGCATAATGTAATAAAGTGGACCTTTTAACGCAGGATATCTCTATATGTCCGCCACTGGTGAAATGACCACTGGCCCTCTTTATACTCTAACGACAGCCACAAATTTGGTTTTAATATTATTTGCCGTTTAAAAAATAAATCGAAAAATATTTACTTAAAATTAAAATTATATGATATATTATTTCACTAAGGTCTCTCCAAAGTTAAATTAATTATCAGAATATTGGATAAACTACTCCCATTTTCAAATTGATGTAACTTTATTTTAAAATAAGCTTTTTTGAGTGCAGTTTGCAAATTTTGTAAGCCCATCTTTTTCAAATTAAGCCGCAAATGATTTTCAGTAAGGTTGATATTGTCATGAATACGGAGTCTGAAGTGACCAATAAAACCACGCAAAAAAAAAGTTTCTTAGTGTGCTATTTTGGCAATAAATTTGTTAGATGATTTCTGGCCACCAGGCTTGTCAAATTCTATTTTCAACCCGCTCATCGGATGAATAATAAATAAGATTTCGGGGAACGGTATTCGCGAAATTAGTTATTATTAAATACAAGTTGGATAAATATGTATATTGCTACAACCGGATGGTAATACACATTTACTGTATTATTTTCAGTTTGGTAAGTAGCACAATATTTTTTTTTCTTTAATTTGTTTTCTTTTTCTAATATTTTTTTCCTTATTTGGTTTTATAATACTTTTATTAACTTTCCGAACTAATCAGCAAAAAGAGCGTCCTGCGTCCTATATTTTGGGCATATTTAAATTGCCGTAATTAAAAAACGGTTTGATTCATCTTGAATGGTTTTAAACGTTAAAGAAAGTCTAAAATTTGTTTTCTAAATAGATTATAACAAATTTAAAGATAAACTGCTGGCCAAAAAAATAAGCAATAAAATAAAAATCAAATAACTCAGTTGCTGCTCTTACAGTTGGATACCACAGAGAGTGTGTAGACTTGGAATGTCATACCTACGGTAGTGACCCCTAAGGATGCCAAACTTGATTTAGAGAAAGAAAACTGTTATAATTTACACGGGAAATTATACTTCAAAGAGCGGTAATATTTCCGGGGTGTAAAGTGTTTCCAGGAAGCTTTTGCACTAAACCTTCGTCCATCCCTTCATTTATTTATGCATTTAACAATAACTTTTTAAGCAAACAAAAAACGAATTTCTAAATCGTTTAACAGTTGCAATATATTACAAATAGCGGCAATCGTTAATAAAAATTAATATTTTTAATTAACAAAAGGAACATAATAAACAACATTACTATAAGCGCTCTAATATCGAATTGGTTAATTGACCCGGCGCACTTCCTCCGTCATTTTTGGCACGCTGCTCACTAAGATTGCAAGGAAACTCTGAGGAATAGCTTCTCATTCTGCTCAAACCGCATTTGCCAACTCTTCCAAATGATTAAATTCATGCTCGTCCTTATTATTTAATCTTTTTTTTTAATCGTGCTTCATTCGTGTTCAGTTACATTCATATCAGGTGATCTCGCCGACCAATTCATTTCTTTAATATTATTATTCGTCAAAACTTCTTGAACGATTCTAACCCTGTGTGACGCGCGTTATCATCCACCAAGAGAAAATCATCTGCGAAATTTTGTGCAATGGAATAATATTGTTAACAAACATGTGCCGGTACCTTTCGGCATTCATTGACTCATCTCCACAACCAGACCCATCTTCCCATTATCCACAACAGCACCCCATACAAGCATGCTTCCACCTTCAAATGGTACTCATGCATGTTTTTGTTTTTCAATATGGGGAAACATAAAAAGGATAAGAAACGTCGCACCGGAATATCTTTGCATCCTACATTAATTCGAAAGAGAATCTTATTGCAGATCAAGAATCTAGGCTAGGTTTGAGTTATGTTCTACGTTTTATGCTCAAATTTGCAAAAGGTTTTTTTACTCCTTATAGATCTTTTTGCCAGCAATATTAACTCAAAATGTCCTTTAATTCATTCCTCTCCATATTAAAATTCGACCCTTACATTCAAACAAATTAAACCTGCATTCATCCGAGAACATACCTACTGCATTCTGCTATTCCCCAGTTGGCATGAGGTTGAGCCTAATGCCTCCTTACAGCTCGATGAGCAGCCTGTAAAGCAGGGTGAGTAGCACCCTATTCATTCAATCTTCTTCACATTGTCTGAGTTGAAACTCAAGCCAGTTGTCCCATTTTTGGTGGCATTTATGATTCTTGGACGTCCTGCATCTCGAAGAATCATGCGATCCTGCGTGCGAGTCTTTACGGTTCTCCTTCAAATTTCTTTTTAAACCCCTTAAAATAGAATAGAATATATTTTCATCAGTTAACAATTTTTAAATTCATCGATACAAAAAATAGGCACAATTAAAATCACACATTAATAGGTACATAGATAAAATACACAAATGAAAGGCTAAAGTCATTCACGTGTACAGTACAGGACAGCTTAACAATATTTTAAAATCATAGAATGCCTTATCCACTGGGTAATTTTTAACCACATTCTTAAACGAACCTGTCGGTAAGTCTCTAATTGTAATTGGCAATCTGTTAAGGAAATTTGTTGCGAAGTGCAGGGTCACGTTCCAGGATCTGTTAAGCCTGAGGAATCCGATTCCCCAAATCGTCACGAGCTCTCGTATCATCTTGATGTAGTTACAAATCTGTTCAGGCTGTCGTGAAGATATAATAATAATTCGTACATAGAGCGAGAGGGAAAGGTAAGTATGTTGAGGTTTCGAAAGGAATGCCGAGCGGAGTAACCCCAGGCTTGGTTCTTGAACTGAAACTAACCTGGAACCCACACCTGGAAAGGACTCTCAGAAAAGCGACGGCAGCGCTTTAGGCTTGTCGACGAATCTTTGGCAAAACATGGGGGCTAAAACCCTCCATCATCTGGTGGCCCTATAACACTGTTGAAAAGCCTACGCCCTGCTTGGTGTAGCATAAAGACACAAGAAATAACAACACAGCGACAGCTAACAAGAGTATAAAGGCTGACCCCATATGCATAGAAAGGAGGCCTGGACCACTACGTATAGAGTCACTCAGACACTAAAACTAAAGTCAGGAAACCTGACTGATCACCTTAAAATTCTGAAGGACATCTAGGTAGAGGCCATGACCAAACCAACCGATACAATGGAAACAAAACTCCATTTTGATCGCTCCTTTGAAGTGGGAATTGAAGACCGCAATACTACAGGGGAAAGACTACACCAACTAGAGAGGGGATCACTTGTCTGGTACACATATGGATCAAAGATGAAAAATGGAGAGGGATCTGGGATTTACGGACCTAGGTGTGGAATCTCTGTACCTTTAGGAATACTCCCACAATCTTTCAAGCAGAACTAAATACTATCAATATAGCCATCTCTGAATGTGCCAAAAGAGACCTAAGAGGTGCAAAGATCTATATCCTATCAGATAGTCAAGCAGCCTTAAAAGCGCTAGCATCTAGAATAATCAACTCCCGGCTAGTGTGGGATTGTCGGATGGATGCAGATCAACTAGCAAACAGAAACAGACTCACCCTAATGTGGGTACCAGGGCACGAGACTGTGGAAGGCAAAGAAGCCGCTAACCAGCTCGCACTGAATGGTGCACAGACTGCCTTTTGCGAGCCTGAACTATTCTGTGGCAATACTAGACGACACGTAATGAATGAACTCAGAAACTGGGAAAAAAGGCGGAAAGAGGCACATTGGGCCAATGTACCTGGGCAGAGCCAGGCCAAGGGACTCATCTCTCACTCACCTAACTACACAAAAAAGCTTCTCAAGCTTCAAAAAAATGAGATAAAACTGGTCGTAGACCTTCTCACTGGACATGGCTCCTGGAGATACCACCTCAAGAAAATGCACTGATGAACAATGCAGATTCTGCCAAACTATGGCTGAAACGTCAGAGCACTTACTCTGCGAGTGTCAGGCACTGACTCGCCAGGCACCTCGAAAATGCCCGTGTGGCACCGGAAGATCTAAAAAAGCTCAACCCTCGAAATATTCTGAGATTCTCGAAGGAGATAGGAATTTTCGTGTAAAATAGAATGGTATACACAAAACATCAATAATCTGGCCGACGTGTTGAATGGCAAATCCTACCGAGCGACCCCTCTACCTACCATACCATACCATACCTCCAAGTAGTTCATACATACAGAATGAGTGCATCAGCGCATGGTAAGCCACCAAACAGACCCCACCTCAACCGTTCTTATTAGGTTTCGCAGTACGAGTATTCCAGAAGTCATTTTTTTGATATACTAGTAACGTGATTTTCGAAAGTTAGTTTGCGGTCCTAGATGAAGAAATTTCACCTACTTGTGAAATCGATAGAAAAAAAAACACATTCTTTGTTTTATCCTGGTCGAGATTGAGATGGCGGAAAGCAACCCAGTTGCCATCGACCTCGGTGTACTCATTCATTTTCCTCACAAGAGATTCATGGGTCGCAGAGCTTGTAATAAAGCTGGTGTCATCCGCGTAAACGGTAACCGTAACATTAGCATGTGGCGGAGCCTAGACCACATCGTTATAAGAAATAGTAAAGGGCCCAGGTTGAATCCCTGGTACACCATGCCTTAAAACCCGTTCCGCCGACGAGCTTCCATTTATGGATGTTACTTGCCACCTATCCGAAAGGTACAGCCTGTTCAGTGCCATAATCGATGATTTATTCTTCCTAAATCCCAACTCTTCCTCAACAAGTAGGCTATTCGGCTCAAAGTACTCAGACAGCTCAGCACTAAGCAAAGACTCTATGATCTTAAAACAAGACAGGGATCAGTGATACCCCAACCCATCGACTGCAGCTCTGACCTCATTAAAAGTGCACTGACGGAATGAGAACTGATGCTGAGGATCTATGTGGACCTTCTAGGTACATATAGAAAGGAAGGTTTAATTAGAGAGTGGCCTAAAATAAGACGGTCAGCTATCTCAGCAAAGTAGTTGTTAAAGGAATTCGGGTCAATATTAGTCTCCACCCGAAAACCTGCACCTCTTCTCTGGCCATTTATAATGACATTATAGCCTCAATACGTTCTGTCGCGTTGGCACTAGTAGTTTATAAATTTAAATTATAAGTAGGTATAATTCCTTTCAGTAGATTGTTAAACCCTCCGCACTATATTTCGTAGCTCGTCCTCGCTTAATTAGGTAATTTTAAATTTTAAAAAGAAGGTTTAAATCTATAAGTATATTTTATTGACTGAAAATGTCATGCTAAAGTTTCCCATCACAAAGTAGGTACTTCATTTATATTTATTGTCATGGGAAATTTAAGTGTTAAGGGTTTTAAAATAGAAGAAGCAAGTACTGCCCATTTGGCACCCAATCATTTACCCTGCTCTGAACAATTCCATGTTACCTGCGTTTAATTTATTGTTTGCACGGTATAATGTGAAAAAGTCAAACAGCAAGAAAATGCTTAGGTCACAAAAATGCACGTGAAAGGAGGATTCGGGATCTGAAAAGCTCGTCAAAATCCATTAATTCGTTTTTAAGTTATAGTATTTTAAAAATATTGTTTCCCAAATTTTATGCTTCATAGTGTATCTAAGACCAAAGGACATAAATCCAAAAACTGGCAGCAACAGCTGGATATATTGATATTATGTTAATAACGTGCTAAATTGAAACACGTAAGACTGTCGTAAGGTACACTCACAAACTTTTTGTTTTTTTTTGCTAGAATTTATTGATCATCGCGTATATATATCATGACAACATCGACCCTACTAAAAAGCCTCTTCTTGCAACTTAATATGGATATGAGAGGTTTTCAAAATCCGGAAACTTCGTTCAAAAAAATTTTTTTTAAATAAGGTTACAGCAATTTTAATATGAGACTACAATTTGCTTTTGTCGATATTTTTGTGGACCAGTCAGACCAGTGTATTATAAAACAATTTCTGAAAGCATGAAATGTCCTATATGGACCCGATGACTCCACCTATAGGGCGGCTGTCGCGAGATTCGGATGCGGATAATGGTCGTTATTTGCTGGCTAGACTGAGGGACCCCTCTATATTAAAGGCTCTTCGGCTATTCCTTGCCTATCTCCGTGACCACCCTCCAGTGTGTGATTTGAAGGACACACCAACACTAGCATCAAACTAGCTCTAGCTTCAGAGGGACTTCCTAGTGACGTGCACTCCTTGCGTAAGTTGTATTATCGCTTCTACGACGCCTACGATATTGGTTCGGCTGAGGTTGAAACCGATCTCTCTGCCTTGAGGTCTTTCTTTTCATGGGAGAGACTTCAACACCTTCAGAAGGTTAGGGAAAGTCATAGCAATTATTTTTCTACTTGCTCTCCGATTAGAGGGGGTAATTTTTAGGTAGATTGACGCGGACAGAGGATCAAGCACCCTCTGAAAAATTGGATGATGGCAAGCATAGGGTTTTTCTTATTAATATTCAGTGCTTAAGACACAAAACAGATGAATTAATTATTTTATTAGAAGAGCTTATTTATCCAGAAATCATTGCTATAACTGAACATTGGTTAAATGTGGATGAGCCTGTGTTTATCAAAAATTGCACTACAGTAACCACATTTTTATCTCATGGAGGTACTATGATAATGTCTACTAACAACAACTTTTGGGCAGTGACTAAGTTTGATAATTTATTGTCTGAGAAAGCATTTGAATTTTCTATCGTCTATCATAATGTTTATGACCTCTATCTTGTTTGTATTTACAGAACACCTGACGCTGGCATGCATATATTCAGTCAAAGATTACTGAGCTTGCTTGAGTCCCAGCCTTTAAAAAGCAAATTAATTTTGTGTGGGGACCTTAATGTTGACTTTTCCAATGTGTGTGCTGTTCAAGAATCTCTTCGGTCCATTTTCGACTCTTTTGGTATAATCATGCATATTAACTCACCAACTAGAATAACTAAAACTAGTTCTAGTACTGTAGACTATGTTGTGTCATCTTTTGATCCAGAATTCGTTGACTGTGCTGTCTTTAACTCGGGTTTCTCTGATCATGAGGCAGTATTAACAGAATTTTCGGTAAAATCCAAATGCAAAATTGCTTCACGCAAATTATGCCATATTTTTTCTTAGAAAAATTTTCTAAATTTCAAGCACCTATGTCTAACAACTGACTGGGTTGTCCTCTCTGATGATGTCGATACCGAATTGTCTAGATTTGACGTGTCAACCAAAAGCGTGGTTCTAGGTACCTTGTTTGCGCTCTGTTACGCTATTTATAGAAGTCCTTTTCGATTAAAATTTTTGCATGGAATACAAAGATTGATTCATTACTATGTTTCGTACATACACACAGCCTTTACTCTTCATTTAATTTTCTTTTTGTTTTCATTGTATGTTTTTATTTGTGTTTTTATATGTTTTGTACTCTAGCTCTAGCTTTGTCTACAAATTGTAAAATTTTTGACAATAAAGCATCTTATTATTATTATTATTATATTATCTTATTATAAAACCATTATTTTTAGGTTCAGAAATTACCACTAGCAGTTTAAGCACAATTAAATCATATTCGTATTTCTCTGATACAAATGACTTGGAAGAAATTACCTATGGAGTTTGCAGCGAGCAAACGGATGTAGATATTGGTCGATGTCTTAGCATATTAGTGGATTTAGTTGAGAATATAACAGTCCGGTTTAACGAAAGTTACATATTTAAGGGAGATGAGGTAATTTGAATATTTTCCTAAAACCAGCAGTAAAGTCGAATCTACGATAAATGTGTAAATATTCTAAGAAAGATAACGTCAAAGTAGATTCTATCAAATAGTTAGAGTGAAGTGTAAACTCTGAGTGGAATTAAGTCAAAGCTACCTGTAAATAAATATACAACACAACTCTTAAAAACTATATTATAAAACAGTGACCAAAGGCTTATAAACAATTAATTGTTATTGTTTTTAACTGAAGTGCCTTCTTTATTCTCTCTTCTCACTTGACGTAGATGTAGGCATCATCTGGGCTACATAACCTGTATGCCATCCAAAGCATGGCGTCATGGATGACTGGTCGTGACAATATTTTCCAAAATTCCTGGAAGCTTTATAATTATCCACTGTATAAAGTCAACTATAAGTATAATAGGCTGTCCTGTATACTTATGGTTGACATTCTAAAGTGGATAATAAAAAGCTATCCAGGAATTTGGGAAAATGTTGTGCCTTGGATGCCGTACAGGTTATGTAGCTCAGAATAGGGATCCATCTACGCGAGGAAGTAAGATATCTCCATTTCCATAATAAATAGAAAAATAATGTTTAAGCAAAAGTTATGTGGATCTTGGAGTGGTATACTTTCAAAATAGCTTTATATGCAGAGTAATTCAAAGTATCTTAAAAGCGGCTGAACCAAATATCAACATAATATAATACATTTCCGAAATAATCTTGGTCATATTTATTTGTTTTCCGTTCTTCGTAAGTTCATTTTGACAGGTTCAAAACAAAAATGCTTAAATTTTTCCATAGATAGTTCTTCCGTAACTCTTATAATAAACCCTGTAGGTGAGTGTCAGAACAGCATGAAGTACGGCTAATTTTCTATGTTCTTAAAGATAATGTTTTTTACCAAATTATAGAGAACTAGATGTACTTTATTACTGGCTATAAAAAATCTTATACGGAGTGTTTCAAAAAACCCGAATAAAGCAATTTTTGTATGGAAAGCTGTGTACATTTAAAAGAGTATTTCGAAAATATCATTTACGGTATATTTTTCTTGATCTCAAAAAATTATTTACGAAATTTAACTTAACTAAAATAGTATTTAGTAAACTTTGAGTAAAGTCACTTATTAAGAAAATGTGTGGCCACTTTTACTTATAAAAAATTAAATTAATTTAAAATCTAGAATCTAAACGTTATTCTCTGATTTTTAGAATTAGAGTCATCCAAACTAACCAAAACCAACCCAGAATTCATGCTTTAATCTTTGAATTTGGGCATGTAAACCATAATTTTAAAGTTTTAAATTCGAATTCAAAATCAGAATTAGACTTCAGGGTTGAATTATGTTTTAAGGTCTGAGTATAGAGCTAATAGTTTAAAACCGTAGATTAGAGTTTAAACCCAAACTCTTGAGTCTAAATTAATTATTAAGAGTCTGTATATTCTTGGTATTCCGACTTTAAACCATACTGCAGATTCTAAATATGGAGTGAAAAATGTAAAACCAGAGATTAAAATTTGTCTAATTTAAAAATTTAAATCTCGATGCAGATTGTAAGCTCTAAATTCAGACTTTAATCTTTAAACCAAATAACGAAATCTGGATTCAAATTTAAAAGTCTGATTTCAGTATGATTTTTTACCTGGACAATGGTACAGTGGTGAGGGACCCTTTATGTCACAGCCTATCGGCTGCACCTTAGATAACAAATGCTTAAATCCGGCCATGATAAAAATTAAATTCTTTTTGGACAAATATTGCTTGATGTTAAAATGGGGTGCTAAAATAAATGTCGCTAACTTTGTGTTTCCCTCAAACGTTCTGGCTTATGAGTAGATTCTGAGGTGAGCCAGTTGAGTGTTTCGATGCCATTTACGTCCTTATAAACAAACAGTTTAAAAAGAATGATCATATGAAAAAAAAACGGTTTTAATCAATTATTTTGAAATTATAAATATATTTTATTTTTAAGGTTAAAATCAATTACCAGACAAGGGATTTATTGGACCTGGGCCGAAATATACAAGGTCACTTTCCATTAAAGCATCCTAACCAGACGAAGGTCCAGGCTACGAATCACACACGAATTTTTAGGAAAAGTTGCCCGGTAATCGATTGTGATTTTGAGGATTTATTCCCTCTGAAATGAACAGAAAATTATTTCTGGTGAGGAACTCGGTATTTAGAAAGAACTTTCTAAACAGATGATCTGCATGAGGCTATTTTATCGCGTTGTTTATGGAGGATTGAACGAAATTTAGTGTTATTTTAATAATACATTTTTTCCATCTTAAAGTTGTATCAGTACTTTGTGGGATTTTATTCTGTTTTTTTTTTTAGATAAAGTTAGAAAATTGATTCTTGAATTCTGTGAGAAAAATATGTAATTATCCATATGTCTTTTTTTACAGAATTGTATCAAAAATCAATTTTTTCACTTTAGATATTTATTTTTGTTTCAAAATAACATTCTAAGGCCTATTAAAATCAGTCGACTAGAATATGTGTGTAGAACTTGCTCTATATACAATTGCCAAAAAATGAACAATAGATCAGATATGAAAAACAAGGATTTGATTACGAGAAATGAAATTTCCATTAAAGGCTCTAAAAGAGTACAGTAGAGTAGTTAGTATAAAACTTAGCATTGAGCACTTTTTCAAACAAAGTGTATTGGTAGGTAATGTTTACCGTTTCGATTAACCTTTAAAGAGATTAACAACTAATCCCAATTGTTAATACATTAAAAGAGAATGACCTTTTTACTATTCTACATACTAGCTGTAAGTAGTTTTTGAGCATTTTCATTTGTTAAATAATTGTTTTTTATATTTTATCTGTATAGGATCGATATTATAAATGTGTTTGCTATTTAGGGCCAATTTATTAACGCAAGTTTAAATGAACGCTTTGGCCAGCTTCGGTTTAAACTTCCAACTAAGCGATGCTAGATTTTTTGTGTGGCTAGAAGCAGGTAGGCTCTTGAACGATGATTTTCCCTTTCTTTTTTCTTTTGTGGTATTAACATTTGTTCAATTTCTGGATTGATTTAGTGAATATTAAAGATAAAACATTAAATTGGAATAAATGAGAAACAGCAAGAGCCAAATAATCTAAAGAAATCAATCATTCTTTACCTTTTCTATCTGAAATTACAGAAAATTATTTTAAATAATCCCCATAGTGCGCAGCTGTTTTTGAAGCTTCAAATCGAAATGAATTGGAGATGAACTTGAATTAATACTGAAGTTATCATACGTATAGGAGTTTCAACTAATTAGTGTTGGTACATAAATCTAGTCAATCAAAATATTGAAGCAAATTATCATTCTTCAACAAATTCTTGATTTACTCGTAGTTTTATTGTAAACGATATTTAATAACATTCTAGACATTTTAGTTTTAACTCACCATAACTTTTACCTTAAACGTTTGCTTGTTTCAGTCAAGGTATATATATTACTATTCTGGGAATTTATCTTCATTAACGTCATCAGAGTTGATCGACCTACAAATAATAGTTATTGAGAACTTTATGTTTCTTCCTATCTGATCAGGTTTTATCGGACCTGATGGCTTCTGAGCCTTAAAAAGTCCTAGCAACAACTGTCAAATATGATCCTATTAAAAACACTAAATTTCGTTGAATTTTGAATTAAAGTGATGAAAACGCTATGTTCGGACTATGGTCTTTATTTATGAAAAACTGTATATTAGAGTGTGTCTAAAATTGCATATCGTGTGATTCGTGTGACATGATTTTTATTATTAATTTGTCTGAGAAAATTTTTTTGAATATGAGATAATGCTGTTTAAATTTAAAAGAAGCCCCTAATAGGGAATTTAATGTTTATTATTTTCAAAATTTATAATATGCATAGTTTTTCACAATTAAATAGTTGATTTTAAAATGTAACTTACGAGTTGTAAAAGATTTTTGTTTTTCGTTATTTTTTTAATGCAGTTTTTGGTCAATTCTTGTTTTTATTAGTAGTTCCTATAATAATAGCTTCTAATGCCATGCTGCAGTAAAATTTACTGTTGGTAGTTGTCTTTGGGTAGGTTACTAGTTACTATTGATATTTTAGCATAATAATGTGAGATTGTATTTTAGTAAAGTTGGACGGTTCATAAATTTTAATCCAAAGATGAATTCGTTTTTAAAATGTATTAATTTTACAAATTTCTAAATATAGTGAAGTTAAAGGTCAACCCACAGTATTTCCATGCATGTAAGAAATAGGCAAACATGGGATAGAAAATTGAGAAAAAATCGCGTCTCTGATTTTTTAAATTGAAGAGGATTTCCTGAGAAAAATATAAACAAATGACAAACAGAAAGTTAAAAAAAAATTTACCATGGGAAAACCCTGAATAAAATGTACCAAGGATTGCATAACCAAAAAATATTTCCATTTTAAATTTCAAATTTGGAGCAATTCCGAAATCGCAAAATGTTTCATCCAAGCTGAATTTTTGTTTAGTACTTTACTTGCATCTACCATTAACACTTATATCGTTGAATTACACCTACAGAAGAAATTTTCAAGAAAGTATCCGCAGCCTATGTTCTGCTAAAATAAAGTACCACTGGTACCTAATCTAAGGGCTTTTGAACCTTAGGTTTTATCGTAGAAATATAGGCTGCTAAGGTAAAGGTACCAACCAGTGTTCGGCAATAAAACGGCATTATTACATATTTCAAATTTTACTTGTAAATCCTATTTAGAATATCTATTTGAGCCTTTCCCCGACTTTTACGTTTTAAACCGTGCTAAAGTGATTTTCCTATTTTAACAGATAAAATATATTTTATCCAGGTATAATCACCTCACTTTTTTATATGTTCGACTTTGGTATTGGCACGATTCTGTATAACAAAATATATAAGTTCATAGAAAGAAAAAAGTAGTCTTAAGTCAGGTGTGAAACTCTAAATCATCGTTGAATTCCAATGATTGAGACAAAGCAATATTTGTCTGGATTATTTGTGATTTGGAGGTGCCAGTAATTGCTTCTCCCTAGATTATTATACAAGACGGTATAAAAAATTTCTTGAAAATAAATTTAAATATATAATATTTTGCAAAAAAAAAATTAAAAGGGTAACCCGTATCAGTTTTTTTCCTCTATTTTTGCCAAACAACTTAGTGCAAGTAAATATTAAAATGCCTTTTTTCTATTCTTAACGGCAGAGCCTAATAGTGTAAATTACTGTCAAATACTAGTGTTTTATTTAACGTATGTATTTCCAACGAAATCTTAAATTCATAAGTTCAATGGCAGTCAGGACTTATTTAAAGACGAACGCATTGTTTAAGTCATTTATGTAATATTATCACCATTCTGGTGATTTGTCGTAGATTTATTTTTCTCTTGCGCTTAAATCACTACTTTATACATATCTAGACTACCCTAATAAGAAGAAAACCGTTCTATAAATAATATAGAACTTGAACCCATGAATTGACAATGCTCAACTCAATTTGTAGATCAAATTGTACAAGGAGTATATTTTATTTAAGTAATAAAATAATTAATAAGTGTGATTTTATAAATATTGCCAATATTGTAAAAATTATCGAGCTCTACGAAATATTTATATCAAATTCTTTTTCTGACTTTAGATAAAAGGCTTTGTTATAAAATTGGTTTTCAATTTAAATTGTTATATTTATTTTAGTAACGAATGATGTCACTTTACGTATATGTATTGTACACATTGTGATTTTTTACTTTACATTTTTACCAATTGTTTAATTAAGTTATAAATGGTATTATTTGCGGTGTATGTTTTAATATGTTTAAATATAATGCATGTTAAAAGAGTAGTGTCAGATGCAACAATAATTTAATATAAATTCAAATGAAAATTTGTTTTTTTTTTTAGTTTTTCATGTTTCCATGAAATTATACAATCTATAATTTTTAATGCGTTTAGGCTGCTGTTTATATTACCAAAATTTATAAAATAACACACAGAAACCGTTTTTATATCGAAAATTGGATTTTTCCAGTAAATACATAACATGTGATTCTTCAACACCACGTTTGGTATCAATTTTACTTGCTATAGATTTATGTAGGATAAAACTCAATTTCGTCCATTTATTTCCTTTATTAGCATTTTCTAAATATCTATAATACCAGAAATATTAGACACAGTAAATACAAGTAAGTGATTAGCAGAATGCAAAACATTAGTAGATAAGCAAAGAGAATATGGCCGCCATTTCGCTTATTTTTTCCATGTAAATTCCCATAATAAAATCTAAGGTCCATGGTGGTTTTCAAAGTAACCCAAACAAAAAACACGTAATTCAAAATAGTACTTTCACACGAGTGACGTACACTATTTTTCCTGCGAACACCTATGAAAATAACACAAAGAGAATTTTCAACAAATTCTTAAATTCATAAGTTCAATGGCAGTCAGGACTTATTTAAAGACGATCACATTGTTTAAGTCAGTTATGTAATATTCTCATCATTCTGGCGATCTGTGGCACATTCATTTTCCTTTTAAGCTTAAATCACTACTTTATACTAATAACAAGAAAATCGCTCTGTAAATTATATAGAACTTGAACCCACTTTTTGGTACAAACATTTTTAGTAATTTATTTATTTATTTATTTATTTAGGATACAAACACGGCTCTATTAGAGTATTTCGTATCGGAAAACCTTGAAGTAGCTAACGTAAATGCGGAACCAACTTTTGTGAATCGGCTTCGTCAGGAGGTTATCGATATTACAGTGGTAACTCGAGCATTTGCGGAAAAGGTAGTCAATTGGAGGGTAAGTAGGGACATAACTATGTCCGATCATAGAATGATCCGATTCGAAATTAAATCGGATAAGATGGAGAAGCCACTGAAAAGAATTCCGAGGGCAACAGACTGGAACAAATTTAGGGAATGTCTGGTAATGTCCATGGGAACTTTAGGGCAGGCTATTTCATCAAAACAAGAACTAGAAATTGAGGTGGTAAAGCTAAACAGTATAATCGTCGACTCCTATGACTTAAGAAAGCGAGCGCCAAGAGGCTGCCTTGGTGGAGTGATAGTCTGGACCGTCTTAAAAAAGACGTGAGAAGATCACACCGCCACGCTTTCAAGGAAGGGCGGCAGGTGCTCTGGGATGTGTATCTGGAAGCCAGAAGGAAATTTAAAATCGAGGTCCGACGCAGCAAAAGAGACAGCTGGAGGAAATTCTGTGGATAGATAGAGTCTCTCTCGGACTCAGCGCGTCTGCTTAAGCTGCTGGGCTCGGAAAGACAAAAAGAGATTGGCTCTCTGAAAACGAACAATGGACGACGAACAGAGAGGAAACGATAGAGCTTCTTCTAAAAACCCACTTCCCCGGAGAGGTACAGACTACCAACTGGGACGAGGAACCAGAGCCAGAGATGGACTGGAACCTTGCCCGCAGTGTGGTGACTGAGGAATCCATAACTTGGGCAGTGGGGGACTTCAGTCCATATAAGGCAGGAGGGCCGGATGGAATTATACCCATGATGCTGCAGGCGGGCCTTGACACGTTAGTCCCTTACTTAAAGAGAGTATTCGAGGCCAGCATAGCACTAGGGTACGTTCCACAAGCTTGGAGAGCAGCGGATGTCGTCTTCATCCCCAAGGCAGGGATGAGAGACTATTCCCATCCCAAGTCCTTTAGGCCTATAAGTCTAACTTCATTTTTAATGAAGACAATGGAAAAAATGATTGACAGGTTCATCATGGAAGAGATCTTAACTGATTCTCCTCTACATGATAGTCAGCACGCCTACAGAAGGGGGAAGTCGACTGAAACGGCTCTCCATTCTGTAGTTAGAAGGGCTGAAAAGGCAATAGAAAACAAAGAAATGGCGCTAGCGCTCTTCTTTGACGTAGAAGGAGCTTTCGATAAGGCTAAAACGGAAGCTATCTCTCAAGCCCTCCAGGCCAAGAGAACACCAGTTCATTTGGTCAAGTGGGTAAAAACGGCACTGGAAGACCGAAAGATCAGCGCCACGCTGGGAGAAGTTCGCGTCGAAGCCGGGGTAAGAGGGGGTTGCCCACAAGGCAGCTGCCTCTCGCCACATTTGTGGTGCCTGGTTATGGACAGCCTCCTGAGAACGTTAAATCTTGAGGGATTCTACGCACAAGCATATGCTGACGACGGGCTAGTAATGATCATGGGCAAGTTCGTGAGAACGGTCTGCGAGCGTATGCAGGTGGCGTGTCGGATAGTTCAAGGTTGGTGTGAGGAGAATGGTCTCTCAGTAAACCCAGGGAAGACCGAACTCATTCTCTTCACAAGGAAACGAAATCTAACAGGTTTTATACATCCCATACTCTACCAGACGAGACTGAGCCTAAGTCAACAAGTCAAATATTTGGGAGTTATTTTAGACAGTAAATTGACGTGGAAGGCACACGTTGAACAGGTGGTGAATAAGACAACCGCGATTATGTGGCAACTAAGGAGAACGGTAGGTAGGAAGTGGGGTTTAAAACCTTACATCCTCCAGTGGCTGTACACAGCTGTGGTAAGACTGAGGATTTCCTACGGATCCGTGGTCTGGTGGCCAGCGGTGTGCAAAGGCTGGCTTGTTTGGGTATTACCGGAGCATTGAGAACAACTCCCGGAGCAGCACTGAACATCATCCTGGGGCTGCCGGACCGCCCGATCTGGATTGAGAGAGAGGCAATGGCGGCTCACAAAAGGATGATCGACAGTGGCCTATGGCGAACGGACTACACAGGGAAAGGCCATACGACTATTGCCGCCAAAATGAGTAGGGATCTACCCATCATTGCGACCAAAGGCAATATTCCAGATGGCAGATTAAGACTGAGAAGGAATTTCCAAGTGGAATTTCCATCAAGGGAAGAGTGGCTGTCAGGCCAGGTACGTACGCCGTGCGGCGTACACGCATGGTACACTGACGGCTCATGGATGGCTAATACACAGTTATCCGGAGCCGGTGTATACCTAGACAACACTAAATCAGGAGAAAGCACTTCGCTGGGGAGATATGCCACTGTTTTCCAGGCGGAGGTGTTTGCTATTTTGGAAGTAGCAACCAAGGCGGAAGTAACAGAAGGTGTAGAGAGTATATATATTTACTCGGACAGTCAAGCCGCTCTCAGGGCGATCCAAAGACCCAGGGCAAGCTGTAAGCTAGTTCAGGAATGTAGAGAGGCCCTAGACAGATTGGCTGTGCGCAAGGAAGTAATACTCAGATGGGTTCCAGGGCACAGTGGCATCGAGGGCAACGAACGGGCCGATGAATTGGCAAGACAAGGCTCAATGAGCCACCTCGTCGGTCCAGAACCTGGTCTGGGCTTAAGTAAAAGGCAAATCTCTCAGGAACTAAATAACTGGGCCTGAAACAAGACAAAGCACAATTGGAGAGGAAAAGAAGGATGCAGACAAGCCAAGGAAATGATTCTAAATCCTGACGGATCGAGAGCAAGGCGACTGCTAAAAAAGAGCTGAGAGGGCATCAGGAACTTGGTAGGTATTCTGACTGGGCATGGGAGCCTAAATAGACATCTGCACCTTATCGGCGTGAGGGACAGCCCACTCTGCCTGAACTGCGGGACAGGGGAGGAGTCCTCATACCACTATATAGGAATTTGTGATAGGTGGAGTCGCCTAAGGAGGAAGATACTGGGAGCACCACAACGCCAACTGGCTCAAACATGACAACAAGACCGACAACGAAGGTAGAGAACCTGAAGCATTTGCCATCAGCTACGGGCTTACTCAACTTGTAGACGAACCAACTCGAATCTCAGAGAGGGGCGAATTCGCCGCCCTCCACGATCTTTTTCTAGCCACAATCTTGGTCAGTACACAATTACAGTTTGTCCGCCGTTAGGTACTTCCTAGAAGAAGAATTAAGTAAAATAAACTGGGACGTTGTAGGGCTATGTGAGATAAAAAGAGCAGGAGAAAATTGGATTAAACTGAACTCCGGAAATACACTAATACATAAAGGCGGAAAGGACGGAACAGCTGGTGGTGTAGGCTTCATTATTAACAAGAAAATCACGCACCTTGTCAAATGCTTTAAAGCCAGTACAGATCGGGTTGCCTACATTACTCTAACTATATTCCCGGCAACAGAGATAAAAATCATACAGTTATATGCCCCCACATCGACACACCCAGATGAAGAGATAAATGAGTTCTACGAACACCTAGAAACTGCTATAGAAGAACATCCCACCCAATTTAAAATGATAATTGGGGATTTTAATGCCAAATTAGGCAAAAGCCAAGGAGAAGAAGAAAAGTACATGGGCTAGTACGGGGAATAGAAACGAAAGAGGTGACACCATGCTGAACTTTATGCATGAACATGGATTATATAATATGAACTCATCCTTTAAAAAAAGAGTAAAAAGGAAATGGACATGGATCTCACCAAACGGACTAACAAGAAACGAAATCGACTATGTGCTTACCGACAGCAAGGAAATAATTCAAGACATTACCATTACCATAGAATGGTGAGAGCTAAAGTAACCATTAACAAACAACTTGAAAGAAGAAGACGAATGCTTAAAAAACAAACAATCAGAATAATGGCAAAAGACATCAAGGATAGAAAGGAACTTACTGAAGAAATAACAAACTTAAACATAGCCAATATCGATACCAGTCTCCCCCAGGTAGTAGAAGAACTAAATACTAAACTAACAAAAGCAATACAAGACTCAATGATGAAACTAGAGGAGGAAATACCAAAAAGAACGAAGGATAAAACCATCATTAGTGATGAAACAACAGCTCTTATGGATGAAAGGCGACGACTAGCCAAAAATAATAAAAGATCAACTGCAGAATATTCCGAAATCAACCGAAAAATCCGTAAAAATATGCAAACAAAATGCAAGAAGAACGTGTAAATGAAGTAATTGAAAATAACAAAGGAATGAAATGTCTCAAACAAAGCATAGGGAAAACACAAATATACGCACTACGCAATAAAGAAGGGATTATTATCCACAATCGAGATAATATCTTACGTAGAATAGAAGAATTCTATACAGACTTTTATGAAACTAAAACACCCCCTTATAATCAAGAAAACTACACAGCAGATATAAGAGTGTTAAACGTTGGATCAGAAGTAATTCCTGACATTGAAAAGGAAGAAGTGAGAAAGATCATAAATAGCACAAAATCAGATAAAGCTACGGGCCAAGACAACATATCTATAGATACAATCAGAGAGGGTGGCGAAAATTTGTTGGGCAGGGTTACTGCTCTGCTCAGTGGGTGCCACGAGAATGGAAAACAGCGCAGGTGATACTAATACACAAGAAAGAAGATACCACCAAGTTAGAAAATTACCGACCCATAAGCCTGATGTCACACCTACTTAAACTACTAACAAAAGTAATAATAACTAATAGACTGACACGAAAACTGGATGACTATCAACCCCCAGAACAGGCTGGCTTTAGGGCAAACTATGAAACAAACGATCACCTGCTCACAATGAAAATAGCGTTAGAAAAGTCAAACGAATATGGCTTCCCACTGCGTTTGGCGTTCATTGACTATGAGAAGGCTTTTGACAACATAGAACTCTGGGCCGTTTACAAATCTCTGGCAAACAGTAGAGTCGACCAAAGATACATAGACCTGATCAAAGAAATAAATAGCCAAGCAGCAGCAATATACATAGCACATGAGAACACCCAATCTGTGCCGTTAAAAAGAGGAGTCAAACAAGGTGATTCACTATCTCCAAAACTCTTCACACTTGCTCTCGAGAATGTGTTTCAGAAAACCGACTGGAGGGACAAAGGGATCAATATTAACGGCCAATGGCTAACGAATCTAGGATATGCCGACGATATCATACTTATCGCAAAAAGCATAGAAGAACTAAGCGAAATTATTAGAGACCTACACCAAAAATCCCTTGTGGCTGGATTAAAGATGAACCTCTCCAAAACCCAACTAATGTACCCAGGAGAAACCGTGAAAGTAGAAATAGATGGAAATGAAATAAATCGAGTGGAAGAATACATATACCTTGGACAGAAAATAACACTAGGAAGAAATAACCAAAAAGAAGAGATAAAAAGGAGGATTCGATTAGGCTGGGTTGCCTTTAGAAAACTGTCTTATATTCTTCGAAACAAAAACATAGCACAACACCTAAAATCACGTGTTTTTGACTAGTGAATTCTACCAGTCCTAACGTATGGAGCGGAAACATGGACAAACACGAAATACAACTCAGACACTCTAAAAATCACTCAGAGGGCGATGGAACGAGCGATGATCGGTATAAGCAGAAGAGACCGATATGGCAATGAACGAATAAGAGCTATTACCAAAGTAACAGACATCGCAAATAGAGCAGCCTCTCTCAAATGGAGCTATGCAGGACATGTCGCAAGGAGTGATAGAAACCGATGGAGCCGGAGGATTATTGAATGGAGACCGTATAAGCACAAACGAGGTAGAGGAAGACCACCAAATAGATGGTATGATGACCTAAAACGAGCAGCGGGGTTAGCATGGATCAGAACAGCGCAAGATCGAGAACGATGGAAAGACATAGGAAAGGCCTACACATCCAGGAATGGATTTAAAAGGCTCAAGAAGAAGAAGAAGAAGGTACTTCCGACCACAAACTTATTACTACGGTTTGTGAATTTCTGATCGGTAGCAAAGGCAGTAAGTAATAACTTTACAAAAACGTCTCTCCCACCTTTAACAGACGACTACAGCAAAGGAAAAAGCAAACATGCTCGCCAAAATGTTCTCATCGCACTCTACCTTAGACGTCCCCCACGGCAAGGCTCTCCCCACCATATCGAACATCCATACTAACATGGCAGAAGTCAAGTTTCATCACCGTGATATTCGTAAAATCATTAGAGAACTAGATACGGAAAAGGCATGAGGACCGGACGGAATACTTACCATCGTGTTGAAGAACTGCGCCGACGAAGGAACACCCGTTTTTTCCAGGCTTTTTTCTCGATCTTACGGGAAAGGGATTTACCCATCTTCTTGGAAAGTCGCTCGAGTGCAACCTTTTTCAAAAAAAGGCAAGAAAACCACACCCTCTAACTATCGCCCAATTGCCCTGCTTCCAATAATCTCCAAAGTCATGGAACGTGTAGTCAATCAGCAACTACTCAAGTACCTCGAAAACAACAGAATAATCAGCGATAATCAATATAACGCTTTCGCAAAGAGAGGCCGACAGGAGATATATAGGCCTATGTCACTCATATATGGAGTAGGGCAATTGAGAACTACGGAGAGTCTCGAGCGATTGCGTTGGGTATTTCAAAGGCATTCGACAGGGTTTGGCATGACGGACTGCTCAACGAACTGCCAGCATCTCTCTTCAGCTGGCTTGCCAGTTTCCTTAAGAACCGATCTCTGCACGTTGCAGTTGATGGACACATCTCAGACACATTCACCATTAACGCGGGCGTGCCTCAGGGCGCAATACTTTCACCAACTCTGTTCCTCCATCTATATAAATGACCTACTGACCGAAACGAATAAGCCTGTTTACAGTTTTGCAATCAGTGTCAATCAACATCTTCGCACACACACCGCTCGTCGAGCACCATAGAATCTCCCTTTAGTGTGTGTGCCACTACCATAAAAAAAGAAAAAATATATAGAACTTGAACCCACTTTTTGGTACAAAAATTTTTAGTAGTAAGTACATAATTCGTTTTGTCAAATTTCATTGTATTTCAATCGATTTTATTTGCTATAAATTTATGTAGGGATAATACTCCGTTTTGTCCATGTACTTCCTTTAAGAATTTTAGCATTTTTTTAAATATTTATAATACCAAATAAGTATTAATATACGCCTTTCGGTCCATAAATTTTAAAATGAAAATTGTATCTTGTTTAGGCAGAGTAAAAATTGCAAGTAATGGATTAATAGAACGCAAAACGTTAGTAGATAAGCAGAAAGAATACGCCCGTATAAAAATCTAAGGTTCGTCGTGGTTTTCAAGGTAATCCAAACTAACCCACGCAACGAAAATAGTAGTTTCACACGGGTGATGTACACTATTTTTCTACGAACACATATGAAACTTATACAAAAAATACTCTTTAGATTCTTAAGAAAACGATTAATATTGTACGCGTGTTAAAATGCACCTTTCATGCGTGTGTTGCAAAGTACTTGTCGCTTCATCCACATCTGTCAAGCCAAAATATCAACCCAAATTGACAGTATCCTCCATCTATTCAATTAGTGTACCGTTGAAATTATTGCTTTTTAACATGTGTGTTAAAAGTGCTAATGCATGAGGTATTATTTTCGCTGTTATATTGTATCTTTTTATCTATGCTGTATCCTGTGTATTCTGCATGCTCCTATTACATGTGCAGTTGTGTCCTGGTGTTGATGGCATGTCCTGCATAAGTCATTTATCTCTGCTTTCTTCATAATGTATTTTGGGTAGTTCTTTTACTATTTCTATTTCTGGGTAAAGTTTTCCTTGTATGCAGCTTCTTTGTGGATATATTCGTTGTTAATAATGTATAGGTGCTTTCCATGTAATTTCAGCCGTGGCCTTTGTTCTGTTTTATCTTGTGATATTTGCATCCGCTGTGGTTGTGTCTCATATTATTTGAGATTCAGCGGTATGTAATATGTATTCTTTATCTGCTATAGCACTGCTCTGTTCAAGGAGTTATGCTTTTGGTGGAAGTATTTTCTGAAGATCTCTATCTGCTTTGCATGGACTATGTAAATATCTATGACTCATCTTCTTTCTTCTTTCATATTATAAGTATTTCTTTGCATGAATTTGGGAGTAGTTTTATATGTATCGTCAGTTCAGATCTTGTAAGTATATTTATATTTTCTAGGTATGTTATTGTTAATTTTGTTACCCCAAGGGGATATGTGAGGAGCAAAATGGCAAATTGTTAATGGCTTTGAATAAGTGTTTCGTATTTAATTTATAGTCTTTAGTTGAATGAATGAATGGTCTTGGGGGTATTAGTACACTGCGACCTGTATACATATATTGTATCCCTCTTCCTTGGTGCTTCCGTTAATGTGATTCTCAATCAGAATACCTCATCCAGCTTTAGTGCTTTGACAAAAGCAAGTAGTCTGGATGGTTCTATGGATGGAAGTTCCTCCTGTTCGACGATGCAGCACTCGAAGCAGACCTGCTTCCCTAAGGAGGTGTTCCGGAGTTTCCTCCCCCACCTCACGGAACCGGCAACTGTCCTATTTTTATTCTCTCCAAGTGCCTTCTTAACCGGCAGTGGCCCGTAAGAAAGCCGGTGGGGATGCGGAGATTGTTCTTACTCAGTGTTTTAAGCTTTTTTTTATCTTCCTGAGTGAGGGGGCCCTAGAAACATCTTTGATTGCCTAAACCCCGCAACACGTTCCCATAGACTGATCCATTTGGTTTGCTCTTCTTTCCTAAACTCTTCCTTGTAAGTGTACATTCCTGTGCCACAGAAAGGTTCTGGTCCTAAAGGCTGAGTTTGTGCTCCTACTTTTGTCAATTAGTCTGCTTTTTCCTTGCCTTCTATCCCAGCGTATCCTGGTATCTATTTAAGGGATAATTGTAGTTGTCTTCCTGGGTGAAGGGGCCCTAGAAACATCTTTGATTGTCTTAACCCCGGAAGATGTTCCCATAGACTGATCCAATTAGTTTGCTCTTCCTTCCTGAACTCTTCCTTGTCGGTGTACATCCCTATGCCACAGGAGATTTCCGGTCCTAATAGCGGAGTTTGTGCTCTTACTTTTGTGAATTGGTCTGCTTTTTCGTTGCCTTCGATCCCAGCGTGTCCTGGTATCCATTGAAGGGATAGTTTGTTATTCTTGCCTAGTTCAGTTAGCCTATATAGGCATTCTCATACCATTCTGAGCTGATCGTTGGTGAGCTCAGCGCTTTGATGGCTGCTTGACTGTCTGAGAGGATGATAATGTCTTTCTTCCTATAGTTCTGTCAAGGTTGAACTGCGCACATCTTTATCTGCCTTTAATGTTTACCTGAATTATGTCAGGGTTTTGTCCCATTGCTTCGGAGAATTTGGTACCTGGTCCAAATACTCCGGCTCCAATCCCCTGTTCAGTTTTTGTCCCATCTGTATACCATTTATGGTACTTTGCTACAATGTGAGGGTGTAAGTCGTGTTCTTTTTCCATTCTTCTCTACTTTTTATCACGAACGTGAAATATTTTTCAAAATTGTATATTTGGACTATATCGCCCCTGGGGAAACCAAGAAGTGGTGTATGCTTTGTCAGGGGTGTCAATTCACTCTTTCTAAGCCTTCCTCCCTCGCCCGCTGCCTCTCATGTGATTCTAGTCGTTGCTTGTCTAGCTGCTCCCTTTACGACAATGTGTATTTTTTAGTTTGAGTTAGAAATCTCAAATATTTGTATAGTTCATATTTCTGCATATCTCGTTGTTAAAAGATTCTGGATTTATTTCGTCTTTCCAGTTGCTTCGTTCTATGCATAATGTTTTGCATTTACCAATTTCGAATTTCATTCCCAATGTCTGAGATTGCTTCCTCTGTGTCTATGTTGGTGCATTATCTTTTGATGTCCTCCATATAGAGAAGATGGTTAGTTTTGTGTTCTACTTTGTTTTGATGATTGATCTGAGAACTGTATCTTGTATTATTTGATGTATTGGTGAGTGGATTCAGGTAGGGACAGAAGCATAGAACGCTCAGTGAATCGAAAGCGTTCTTATAATCTATTTAACATGGATATTTTGTTCTTTCTCTGTTTCTCTCATTATCACAGAGTTTATTGTTAGCTGTCCTTTATATCCTTTACCGTTCCTCCTGCAGCCTTTTTGCTCTTCCAATATAACACTATATTTTTGAAGGTGCAGATCTATTTCTTTGCATATTGAGGAAATTATTATTTTATACAATGCCATATGAATCGTTGTTATTGTAAAATAGCTGCAAAATGTTAAATGGTATCGATGTTCTACAGATTATGCAGCCAAAACTGTAAAAAATCTCAAGAAATGTTTTTAGAGTACGCGGATTAAGACTATAGAGTAAAATTGCTATACACGATCATAATGTAACTTTATGCCAGAATTTGATTCTTTCTATTTTCCCCGCAAAAAATTTTAGATTTTTTCATGCTAAATAGCCGCTAAATAGTACTTCCTGAAATTGAAAATAAGTTGTTAGTTAGTAAAACTTATCAGAGTCACTCCATCTTAAACGAGACATATTGCATGTCGCAAATATTTTATATAAAAGTGAACAGACCCCAAATAAATCCCGATGTGACCGACCTATTTTTAATCCAGACAGATTTCCATATACCTCGTATAATGCATATCAGAGAAAGCGACCATTCAGTGAATAGAATTATATTCTACTTGAAAGTTAAAAGCAGTAAAAAGGAAATATACTGCTGTTGAAAAATCTCCTACTCAAACAAAAGGACAAGGGAAAGAATTATCAGAAGAATTACAATGAAACAAAAGCAAGCAAAACGCCGCAAACAATAAGAAATTAAGTAAAGGCCCTTTAAAAACGGAAAGACAATAGGTTTCGTATATACCAAAATACAATAGGAAAGAAGGCAAAAAGTCGTCGAGTTGAGTGGAAGGGTGGGTGAGGTACGAAGAAAATAGTAAAAGACGATTTTTAGCCGCGTTCGTTCTAAGGTTAAATTTATTATGCATAGAACATAATAAACACTAGAAGCCTTGTTACTCTAATAGCATTGTAGTCGATCGTCCAAAGACATAATTCAAAAGAAGTTTTGTTTCAGAGATGTCATAATAAGAAATTCTTAATCATATGTAAATCTTCTATATGCGACAAAAACAAGTTAAAATTATTTTGTTAGAAGAATATTATTGAATTATGGGCACCAACATTCACCGAGATCATCTTCTTAGCATGCAGTTAATAGGATATAGAACTAAATGATAATGGTCATAGTTAGAAACCGGAAATTAATAGACACTATTTTTAAAAACGTATCGGGGTTAGTACATTTCCTGAACAGAAAGGCTTGCTTTTAATTACTTAATGAAGGTAACAACTAATTCAATATACAATACGTCTATGAGATATTGATAATTCTAGAATACGTTACTTATCAAGTGGTCAATCATCTTTTTTTCATTATTGTCCTGATCATTTATAAAGTATTTGTCAATAAAATACTAAGGCCAGAACTAAAAATTAATAATAAAAGTGGAAGAAGAATATTTTGTTGCAGAATATGAACTTTATTTATTCCAATATATTAAATTGAAGCTTGAAGTCCATATTAGAAACTGCGAGTGTGTTACGGTAATTTTAACAATTCCGTAACATCAGGTTGTTCCGAGTTCGCTTGTATTTATTTTTGGTTTGAAATAATAACTTTTCATCTTCAACCTATTTTGAATTACTGTCTGAACCGACCTGGTAGCAACAGTGTGGAAAATTCCGCATTAAATAGTACGAAAATATTAATAAATACTGAATTCTTATGTTGCCCATCAAGTTCATTTAAAACTAATTTTTGTCTTTTAAATATTTCAGTCGATAATTATCTAGTTAATATAAAATAAAAATTAATATTATGGGTTGAATCTACGTAAATACAGCAGTAGAATATATTATTTAAAATTGATAAATAATTTCAAATATGCAATTCAGATTTTATGCTTAAAGATCGGTCGCTTCGTACGGTGGAAAAAGGTGAAACATTTGAGACGACTGCGCGTCTGTGCAATTTTTTTGAAATGTGGTTCTGATGGAAAGGTAGGACTTTTAAAACACATCTTGTACCGACGATCAGTGGAGAGGTTGAGAGAAGGTAGGTTTGACATTTTCCACACCCACCCGGCCTACCAGGACAGCATCCAGTGACGTCACAGGACAGATCCTAGGCACTACAGCAATTTCCAGTAACCCTCTCCAGGAAGCTCGGAGGAATCATAAGGTGATTAAAGTGCAGATACCACCAAGAAAATTTAAGAGAATTTCAAATTTCAATCCTTATTTTTGTTAGAAGGAAATCTAAATAGAATAATTGTTTTTTGAAATTTCTATTCTTTTATTTTGCGCCTTTTAACCACTACTACACTCGGAAATACACCCTGAGTATCTTTCAGTTTATCTTTTTAGTAAATTAAAGGAATAATTGAAAAGAAAGTGCCTTTATAGTTTATAGTAACAAATTGACTTTATGTTTGAATTATAGTAATTATAATAAGGCAATTGAAATTATATCTTAACAAATCAAAGTTTATCTTAACAAATTGTCTTTTATTGTAACAAATTGGCTTTTATTGTAACAAGTGATTTTATCACCAATTATGAAATCAAAAACAGAATATCCAAATTGCACGTGCACGGTACGACAGCCTAAATAAAGTAGCCCTAGTTAACCCAAACAAACCTATACAGTGCAACAATCTGAAAACTTACAATGCCTATGTTTTCAACACTAATGAAGGTATCAAAAAACCAAAAAATACTGTTTCTTTGACAAATAAATAAAAATGAGGTAATCTGTGGACCACTCTCACCCACCCCTGAAGCACTACTCCCATCCATTCTAAAATCTTAAATGATACTACCACCGAAAATCTTATCAATAGTGCTTTTCAGCGATATCAAAATTAAGCAGGAAATACCAGCAAAATTCTGAAATAATGTTTTAAAACTGGCTTTTATAAAATTTGGCAGGAAGAATTAGAAAATAATCATATATGATGAAAAAGGATATCAAGTGCTAAAATTATCTATTTTTTGCAATAGTATCCAAAATGGTTTCATCTAACAGAAATAAAGACGATTTTCCAATTTCTCCCCAACAACCTGAAAAATGTCTCTTGGAATACTTTGACAAGCATCAATTGTCATCCGACCTATTTCTGATGATTAATTGTAAGACCATTAAATGAAGTCCATGAAGGTAAGGTGAGGTCATCAGGCCACTCAATTGTAAGTCTTCTTCCAATCCACTGGGTTGGATAATTTTGGTCCAAGACTCTTTGGCCACAGCAGCCTAATGTGGGGTGCACCATCATGCTAGAAGTGTAGAAAACTTTTATTCAAATTTAAATTACCATGTAAGTCTCTTTAGTTTTCAAATTCATGAACAATCTAAGGCTCTGTAGCTTGATTGAGCATTTCAGCATAATTTGCTTTAATGAAAAAAGAACCTATGATATTATCTTCAGTTCTGTTTATTCATATGGTAATCTAGGAGAAAGCAAGACTCATCAATGACCGATTTTTTTTTATTCGTGTGCAGCGGTAATCTTTCCCATCATAGTTTTACAAAGCTGAATTCTTCTGTCCAAATCATCGTTGCCAAGTTCTGACAAATTTGCATTTTCATTCCTTTCCTAACAGTTTCTCTGAATAGGCCAGTAAATGCTGCTACATGACGCGTAACCACCTATGCATTTATAGAAGTTAATTAGTAATTAGGGGGAACATATGTCCTGGGAGTCAGTTCCACAATGACGCAGTGCGCCAGACAAGGTGTCCTTGTAAAGGAATGTTCTAGGTGTTTCCAGTTGTGTAACGAAGGGGTGCGCCCTTACATTCTGTCGCCACTGTCTGACAGGCATTGCTGGATCAGGATGACGCGGGTCAAATCCTGGGAACATCTGCCGTGAAAATATATGTAAAAGAGGGATATCTCGGCCACATGTCTGCGATGTTCCAGACTATCCAGATCCTGGCTCAACTCCGGGTAGACGACGAGACTCACAGCTGTCTTCTGAAAGGATTCCAGCGACTTTGGGTGCAGATGTGTGAGCAATGTTATAACCACGGCCTTATTTGCGCTTTGTAGAGCAAGAGCAGCTGCTGCGGTGTATACAGTTTTTTGTTGCGAAGTAGCGCACCGAGCTTCTGCAAGGCAAATTTTGCCATGTTAGCAACGTGGTCATGCCAGGATATCGCTGTTGTTCGAGACACCCCGTAGTCTGATTAACGAGGCTGAAGGAATAGTCGATCCTGCAATAATAATGTCAGGGCCCGCCATATTGGCTTTCTTGGTAAAGTAGCTGCTTGGGTTTTTGCTGCATTGAACTGGACCAAATTCCTGTCGCGACAGGTTTGGACTTTCTCCAGATCTTGATTAATTGTTGTAATCTGCTCCTGTCTGCGGTGATAAGTATCAGTCGCTGGTAAAGGTTTTTCTAATCTAAATTGGTAGTCAAGGGTACTGTCATCTGCAAAATTGTGGAGAGGATTATTAGTTTCGGTCAGCAGATCATTAATATAGATGAGGAACAGAGTTGGTGCGCCCTGAGACACTCCCGCATTAATGGTGAATGTGTCCGAGTCTTACCTTCATCCAAAATTCTAGATTGTTGTCTTTTCTATTATTAAAGAATCCAGTTTCTTGAAATCTTGAAACGAAATCTCTTAAGAGAGTCAAAATGCCTTTCACTAAAACTAACGGCTGTTTTCAAATAGCACATTTCTATTCGTTCTTCTATAGAATACACCATTTTTGAATGAAGAGGAATTCGAAGAAAGAAATCAAACACAACTGATTGCAACAGCAAGCACATTTAATTTTAAATGATTGAAAACATTTAGAAAAATATTATTAAATATTTTACATAAAAAAGAACAAAAATCTAATATTTGCATTTTGCCAAAGAAATTTAGAATTCTAGCACTACAATAGGTAGTGTTTTAATTCAGAGTTGGGATTCTTTTTTATAATTTTTGATAAACTTTCCAGAAAAGTGTCACACATATGGTAGTTTCATTTAAGATTTTAAAGTTGATGAGGGTAGTGCTTCCGTAGTGGATGAAGGTGGTCCGCAAAATATTTCATTTCAAAAATGTTTTTTTTGTTCTTCATATCTCGTTTAAATTTTCAAATTGTCACCATATTGTTGTAGTTCTTAAATTTTGTGTCGTTCTTTTTACCAATTACGCTAAAAGTTTCCAGGTAAAATCTTGACAATTACTTGAGCAAAAAGAAACTGAAATAGCAGTAAGAGATTTACTATAATTCTCAGAAATTTAAATCTAGGATTGAAAATTAAAAAACACAGAGTAGTTATATGCCTAAATGTTATTTTGCTCTCTATTACTTTTACAGTTGCCATTTTCTTACAAAAATTACGGTGTCCTATTACAGAAACCTTTTGATCATGAAATGGAAACGCACGAGAAAATGAGTGTCATATTATCACGAATTATGAAGTGCTCGATTTATTTTTAAATTTTAAATTAATGCAGCAAATATTTTTCATATAAGTTTTTCAGAGGCGCCACTACAATATTTAACACTTTCATTTTTAGATTCGTATTGCTTAATTTTAGAGATAGTGTAGATTTATCACCGACGCAACGAGTAAGTTTTATGTTTTAGGCTGCTATAGGTTCATTGATTAGACTAAAGTTAGTTTCAAAATTAGATCAAGCTCCAATTTTACAACCTTGTTTCGGTTATTACATTACGTAGTGCCTGCTTTTGTTTCATACAAACAACACCTGCCTATAATATCCTTTATATTAGAGGGTAAATGACTTACGAAAAGCACGTCAGTGTTTAGTTATCTTATGGTAAGAAGTGAAAAAGTTTGTATGTGAAAATGGCTAGTGTGCATGATTTTATTGCTGTTAAGGAGTTAGTAATGATGCTCTGTCGATAAATGAAACAATTATTATTTTTAACGTCTACAACGCGCTTAAGCAGCAAAACCCAACAACCGGTGTTGCAAAAATAGTTGCATTGTGTTCAAATCGGGAAGTCAACAATAAACAGATCATCACATGAGGAAAAAGGCGTGCAATGAAATCACCAAAAAAAAGGACGAAAATAAATGGGCATCGATGACGATACACAAAACACTGTAAGGGATTATACATTTATTTTATTTGAATGCCTGAGGTACGAAAGGAGGAATACATTTCGCAAATGAGCAAGACGATACTATGAAAGGTTCTAAAAAATTAATTTCCATTTCGATTAAAGGAAACTGGTGATTTTAACGACTGATGTTTTCAAGGAATATTTTGAGTAGATGCTGGATCTTATACCTCATCAGTCAGCTATCATTATGGGCAACGCTAGTTATCCAGGAAACTTGAAGAGAAACGACGTTCTTCAAAAGGAATACCATATGAAGGAGATATGAACCGATAATTTACATTAAGATTGTAGGTAGGTAGTTGAATCTCCAGCGACTTTAAGAGCACACATCTTTTTTTATTTGTTTTTAACAGTCGCGCTTTAACACCACCGTACCACAACACAATCCTAGTACCAGACTCGCGATTCCCTATCAACTTTAGCAACTGCACTTGGTAAATGAATAAAAATATGATGATATTTTTCATAATCATAATCGCCTCAACTATTGTGCTGGAAGCCAAGCTTAACAACGTTAATCAAACTATCGCATCGACATCGAAAGCCTGTGGCTGACAACATTGACCATGATGGTATATGGCATGCACTACAGGATCGCCAAAGCAGATCAAACAACATCATGCTGTTTAGTGTCCCTGAAAGTGATGATGACTCTAAAGAGATCGAATCAATTTTCAACTTACTAAGCAACAACTCGCCAACAGTTATTCGCTCCACTGGAGTTGGGGAAAAAATTCCAATGGTGCCCGCGCTCTAAGAATCGCACTAGGTACTCATGATGAGGTTCATAAACTTGGATCTGACTTCTAAGCAGCAACAACTTGAGAAGCTAGTTCTTTCTGAGTTCAAAGCTCGTAAAGCCAAAAGGTCAAATACGTCAAAGGTGTTCCGCAAATTGCAAGCAGACGACCGATGCCCCACCCCTCCGGCAAAAAATCTACGTGTCTACTACCAAAATGTCCGTGGATTGCGAACAAAGCCCATTGAACTTCCATGCAACGTCTCTTTGAAAGACTTCCATGTTATAATCTTAACGGAAACGAATTTGTCGCACGACATCACCGACGCTGAATTGGGTATGGTTGATTACCTATACGATTTTTCGAAAAGGTCGATCCGAGGAAATTAGTGCCAAGCAATCTATCGATGGAGTACTAATCTCCCTTCACAAGTATATTTCCTGCAAGCTTTTACCCATCCCAGCACCTATCGAACAGATCGATCGAACAATGCCTTCTTGGATGTGTCCACTTACTTCCAAACTCTCCACTTGGTGACAGCATAGACCTTGTGTGCAGTAAATTCCCTGATGCTGACCTCTGCATTGCAGATAATTTTAATCTTGGCAACGTGGATTGACGAGGATATCTGTTTCATAGTAATCCCACGTGACGATTTACATGTGTCACCCCAAACTAACTCAAACAGCAGAGGCTATCGAGGCAACTTCGGACATCTGGGCATTTCATAATCTTTTTCAGTTAAACCATATTTATAATGTTAATAATGTTACTTTAGATCTAGTCTTGTGTCATAGAATAGTTAGTGTGGATTCTTGTGATCCACTGGTACGTATTGATTATCATCATCCACCTTTATATTTTAATTTGGGAATTTCTAAAAATTTTTGTATTACTAGTACCCAGGTCTATGAATTTTATTACGACTTTAAATCTGCTGATTACCAATCCATTAATGATTATTTAAGTACTTTCTGTTGGGATAGTTTGTTCTCCAACATGAGTGTTCCAAGCATGTAAAACATATTCTATTACATATTATATCATACATTGAACATATTTATGCCAGTAAAGAAAGTTGCCAGCCGGAAATTTCCACGCTGGTTTCCACGCTGGTTTACTCGGTACCACAAAACCTACAAATCAAGCAGGTCTGCTCAAGACTTCTTCTTCCTGTGCCGTCTTCTACCGAAGATCGGCGACCATCATGTGATAGGTTTCTCTGTTCTGCGCCGCATGAAGTATAGTTGAAGCTTCTGGTATTCGGAACCATTCACGCAAGATTTTCATCCAGGATTGTTTCTTTCTGCCCAGTCCTCTCCTTTCTTCTATCTTTCCCTCCGTGATAAGTTGCAATAGTCCATACTTGTCATTACGAAACACATGGCCCAGGTAGGATGCTTTTCTTTTCTTAACATTTGCAAGTAATTCCAGATCTTTATTCATTCTTCTCAATACCTCCGTATTGGTCACTCTGTCAGTCCATGGTAAGAATACCATGGACTGACAGAGTGACCAAACGGTATGCATCTATACAGCCACATTTCAAAAGCCTCAAATTTTCACATTGTTGTTAGTTTTAATGTCCCCCCTTCCACGCCATAAAGCAACGTAGAGAGCACGTAACACTTCGAGGCTCTCCATCGGGTACCAATGCTTAGGTTACGGTTACTCAAGAGTTTTCCATTTTTATGAATGTTGATCTTGCTATTTCAATTCTGATCTTAATCTCTAAATCAGGGTCCCATTCATCATTTATTGTGTATCCCAAATATTTGTAGCGGTGTACTCTCTCGATGGATTCGGTTCCTATCTGTAGATCGATATTTTGGATATTCCTCCTACTAATCACCATAAATTTGGTTTTCGTTCTGTTGATCTTAAGTTCAAATTAGTTGCTTATTGTAGTTTTACTCTATTGAGTATCATCTGTAAGTCTTCGATATTATCCGCCAGCAATACAGTATCATCTGCATAGCGGAGGTTACTGATTGGTACCTCATTAATTTTGATGCCTTTATTGTGTGCTTCCAGTGCCTCTATAAAGATTTCTTCAGAGTATAAATTGAACAGCAGTGGTGAAAGGATGCAACCCTGTCTAACTTCCTTAACGATTACAATGTCCTGACCCGTCATGTCCCCATGCTTAATATTTGCTGTTTGATTCCAGTAAAGATTTTTTATAATCTGAATGTCCTTGGCTCAAGACTACCGGTTATTTTCTAACCTTCGTTCACAATGCAGTATCCATTCCCGCCAATGCTATAATAATTATGTTCAAAATATTGAATCCTCCCTTCAGCAATACATTGGGCAGTTTTGGAATTTTGCAAATTCTAAACGTAAGACAAATAACTTGCCTAGTGTTGTATGTTTGGATAATGATAGTGTCGATATGGATCCTGAGGCAGCCAAACTTTTTGCGCAGTACTTTAGTTCTGTATATTCCTCCGCTCGTCCTGAGTGCACAAGAGTGACTGGATCTAATAATATAAACATCGCCAATCATTCTATTTCAATTTCAGACATTTATTCCGAGTTGAATAATTTAAACGTTCACGAGGGGCCTGGGCCGGGCAACATCCACCCTATTTTACTTAAAAACTGTTCATTTGTCCTAGCTAGACCTCTGCACCTCATCCTTAATGAGTCCTTGAGACGGGGCCTCTTTCCTGACTTTTAGAGGTCCAGTTTTGTGGTTCCTGTATATAAGGCTGGTGACAGAACCAATATAAAAAATTATAGACCCATCTGTATTATAAATGTTATTCCTAAACTTTTCGAGAATCATGTAACTGGGTATCTGAGTTCCGTGTTCTCCCCTGAGATCATTAGCGAGCAGTTTGGCTTCTGCCTGGGTAGAAGCACTGAGCCCAATCTTCTTGCTTATTCGCATTACATGTTTGAGGCCTTGGAGGCGGGTGCCGAGGTTCATTCTGTTTATACAGCCTTTTCCAAGGCATTTGACAGGGTTCTCCACGCGATATAATTATGCAAGCTCCATACCTTGGGAATATCTGGCCCTATGCTCAATTAGATTGAAAGTTATCTTACTGATAGGACTCAGGTGGTGTGAGTGAACAATTTTTGTCCCATGAAATATCTCTCCCATCCGGGGTCCCTCAGGGGTCTCACATTGGGCCACTTCTTTTCAATATTTTCGTAAATGATGTTGCCACATCTCTTAGGTCTTCTAAATTACTCCTGTTTGATGATTTGGAAATTTTTCAATATAATTTTTACTCGTAATGACTGTCTGGCACTTCAGGAGGACCTAAGCAGATTTGCAGTGTGGTGGTACAATAATGGAATGGAAGTCAATACATCTAAATGCAAGCTTATGAAATTTTCTTGATTGCGGTTGCCCACAACTTTTGACTACGTCATTGATGATGAGATCCTACCACCCGTCGAGTCTATCAGGGAACTTGGAGTTGCTCTTGAAGCGGAGCTATCATTTGCTGAACACATAACAAATATTGTAAGCAAGTCCATGAAGATGTTGGGGTTCATTAAAAGAAATTCTAAAGACTTTTCCACTATTGTTTCTCTCAAAATTCTTTATTGCAGTCTAGTCAGAACACACTTAGAGTATGCCTCTTCAGTGTGGGACCCCCATTACGCTAACCATATCAACAGAATTGAGCTTGTACAAAGAAAATTCCTTCATTATATAAATTACAATTTTTTTAATAATGACGAGTTTCACTACGATGCCCTGTGCCGTAGGCTCAAAATCTTGCCATTGTCTGTCAGAAGAACGCACAGATATCTTCATTTCCTCTTCAAGGTGTTCAATTTACTGGTGGATTGCCCATATCTGCTCGCTGAGGTTGGCATACATGCTCCATCAAGAATTACCCGTAGCCGCCAAATATTTGATGTACCCTTTCATCCAACCAATTATGGGGCTCATTCATTTGTTCCCCGTTTTGCTAATCTTGCTAAACAGCACGAACATGTTGATATCTTCTGCACTCAAAGACTGTTTCTGAGACAGCTATTGCAGCTGAACAATGTTTGAGTTACTCTATTGAATAACGTTCTAACTTCTTATTATTACGTTACATTTTTTTTATTATTTCTTTCCTTTCCTGTTTAGATTTAAGGTTGTATAGACTCTAGTGTAGTTTAAGGGTTCACTTTATAAATGGGCATTGTCCATCAATAAATAAATACAATAAAGTTAGCTATTTTCATATTATTACGTTAAAGTAAGTTTTCTAATAAAAGTAGTGCATGTGTAAATAAAACACCCTCTTTGTAAAACAAATTTATACCCTAATATAAATGGCTTGTAAGACTTCGTTGTATCTCATTATTCCATCGTCAAACTCTTGTGAAAATTAATTAAATTTCGAATATTAATAGAGCCGTTTATTCCAAGATAATACAGAGAGAAGAATAGACCAATTCTATCGGCCCGTGTCCGGTTGGAGAACAATGAGTCTCCTAGTTAAAGGTCTACTCGCTAATGTATTCTGAAATGTTTGGTAGTAGATACTATATTAAATTAACAAACACTAAATAGGGAGATTGGCAAATCTCAGAGACAAAGCCAGATTTTTCAGCGCACATCCCCTCAATCTTGGGCTAGATTTCCTATGGAAGATAAATCCCTTTTTGCCAAACAACATCGGACATTCTCCCTCGAAGCTTCTTAGTAATTTTTCTTTATTTTTAGTACCTGCAGGTTTGATATTTCTTAACTATCAGCACTAGGTTGTAACATTTGTGCCACACTGAGAATAATTAAACACGGCCTCGGAAGTGCTGCTGAAAGCATTTTCTTTATTTAGAATCAATAAACCTAAGCTGCTATTTAATATTATTTTGTTGTTAAATCAAGTCAATTAAATTAAAAATATGCTATTTTAATCAAAGAATACAAAATCTTAAATCAATAGAAGAATTCTACACACCTAATACTTACCTAATGCATATCAATAATAACAGAGCCGAGAAAAAATGAAGGAAGAACTACTAAATCATCATTACATCATTACGCTTTTTCTGTCCTTCTAATGGGCGCAACACCTTCACTTCAGCTTGGAAGGAACTGGGAGTGAATAATCTCAAATCGAAAGAAAAATTTTAATTTTGAGAATTCAAAATTAGATATTGAATGAATTTACGTATGTCAATGCGTAGGCTAAAACTAGTATAAATTAGACCCCAGCTCAAATGTCAGAGAGTAGAAGTGGATTGATTTATTTAAGGCGCCACGGGCTTGTAGACAGCACAAGCGAGAAAAACCCTAAAGTAAAGTAAAAGATTACCAAAAATTTGTTATTTATTTCTATCAAGAAAATCGATCAATAAAAGAACAAAAATAAGTTAGAAATTAGATCACATATATTTATGCCGGCAATTTATCATTATTAATAATGGAAAAATAGTTACCCAAAAATTAATCAAAAATCAAAGTCGGTAATAAGCAAGTACCCAAATTAACCGAAAAACTAAAGTCGGTGAGAAACGAATACTCAAAAATTAATCAAAAATAATTAAAGTAAGTGATAAACAAATACTCGAATATTAATCAAAAGTAAATCAAGAACGTTTCAATTATTAAGCGCAAATAATAAAAAATCAGATACTTACTGTAGCGGGCCTTTCCTTTGGAATCTTAATTAAGAGTTAATTAAATAAAACAGGTAAATAGACAAACAAAGGATCGGTTTTGTTACTATTAAATAAAGTATCGCAACTGATCATAAAAAAGGATGAGAAAATGACCAGTAATTCTAGCAGATCATTTTTTATGATAATCTTTATTATATTTCGACGAGAAATAGTAGGCTTTATTAGGTGAAATAATTCACACGCTTAATCTAGACAAACGCTGAAATATACAATTGTAATTAATGATGATCGCTTTAAGCCCTATTAAAAAACAACGTCAGTAAAATATGATGAAGGCCAGCAATGCTGCAAATAACTTCTCGTTATAGGTAAGTTCAAATACCTAGAGTAATCACTTAATTATTAAAGACTAATTCACGAACGTCGAATCATGATCCGTTACAGGGCCGTAGAACTAGCTAACTATGTTTATCTGGATATCAGTTAAGATACGTTAGTAACTGCCGCAAAATAATATAAAAAACTAGTTAGACCTGGCCTTACTGTAGCAACTAATAAATTACAGGCCTTAACGTATGTCAACTTAAGCGTATGTAGTCCACTCCCCGGACAACTTACCGGTAGGACAAAGATAATGAGCAATTTGTTCAAATAAAGAAAATATCAAAGGCCGCAATAAAAACATGATATTAAAAATAACGCAAAGTCTACTAGGCCGTATCAACAATAGTAGTTATCTGATCTACGGGTATCTAACGTAGCCAAAAATCGTGAAAAATTGAGAATAGTAATAAAAAGTAGTTGGACCTACAACATTATTGCCTCAGTCAATTAAAAGTTCAAAATTTAATCCAAAATCTGATTCGTTCTAGATCAAACGGACCTATCTGAATTTTAGAATTTGATTAAATAAAATCAACGTCTTAAGCTAGACAAAATTGGCCCACAGTTCAAAGTTCATTTAAAAGAAAATAAGAATAAACTAAATGTTACCTTAATTAAGGAGGAAAAGTTTAAAAGTTAATCTTTGTTCGAAACAAAGCCAAACAAAATAATAATTAGAGCTCGTATGTCAATTACACGCAATGATCGCTAAATATACATATAGAAAAAAATAGAAATTTCTCACTTGATTGATGAGTAGCTCCGCAGGCAGCTTCCAGAAAAGAAATGCTCACGGTAGAAGAAGGCTTCCTTGTTCCTTGACAGGCGAAGGACTGCAAGACCCTACAAAGTTGGTACCGCTAGACAGGAGTAGCCAAGGACACCCTGTCGCTAACGATGCTCGTCGATAGCATTGAACCCGACAGTAGCAATTGATCCGACGGCAGGAATAGACACAACGGGAGGAATAGACCCAACGGTAGCAATAGACCCTGCGAAACAACACATATTCAAGGTTCCATACGTAACTCTTAATTGACGAGCATTATATCTCGGTAATCAAAATCAACCATCAAGGAAAGAGAGGAATCAGAATTAAAAAAAACAATAATTTACCTGTGTAGGGGTAGCCAGTTGCTTATCGCTAGATAGCTTTACAGTTGGGCAAGTAGGCCTCTGTAAGAGATTAAAAGGGAATTAAAAATCCGCCCACGTGCGTTACAATGTTGAAATGATGGCGTTCACAGAAAGACAAAAAAAGCACAAAAAAAATCTACTCAACTCGCTAAAGCAGCATTCACATCTCACAAAGGGCAGTTTCAGACACCAACACTTAAGAAAAGATAAGGCACAACTAAACACTGAAACTGTTAAAAATGACCCGGTTGGAAAAATCCCTTTAAAGGTAAAAACAAAAATTGATTCCAACCGGTGTCCAAAATAAATGCTTGACTCACAAAGGTCGACGTAGAGAGTGATGCCAAGGGATCGGGAACTCGAAAAGAAGCAGGCCACGCGAGAATTCCTACCTTGAAAAACTCGCTCCACCAATGAATGCACGGCATGACAAATCACATGTTCCTCTCAATAATTCAACCAAGGGAATTAGACGATGGAAACCTGGAATTTCGATGTATAGGCATCCACCAAAAAAAACTACTCAGAGTAGCCAAAAGGGCATTGTCATTAAGCCACTTCAACTAATAGAATTTCTTAATTAATCCAAGGCAATTAAGTAACTGTGCACGATGCCAAACTCGACAACCAATCCAAAAACAGTATGTACTACGAAAGCCGCAAACCTTAAAAAGCCACCGACTTTACTTTCAAGCGCCAAATTAAATTTGTTCGAAAACAAAATTTGTTTAGCAATTGTCTGGATCAAGATATCGTCGAAGCGAAGGCCACCAGAATTTACGAGGTTTTTTCGGTAGTAAGTACCAATGCGCTCGAAGCCTTATGAATGTTGACGAATTCTAAGGTTATTTACGCTTCGATACACGATATCCAAAACGGCCCGTGACAACTTTACAAGTTGAATCCCAGTTTTTGTTACTTTAGTAAATGTTCAAAATGTCGCCCATTTACTTTCATGCAATAATAAAGGTTCTGCCCAAATTTGGTTCTAACATGGTTAGCATCTCTAGTGTTAATCCTCGGCATTCAGCTGTGACTCTCTGGTGAGAGCATCCAAAAAAAGTCGTCGCTTGCAAAACACTTGCTTTTTAAATGTCCTCAAAAATCCAATGGCTTTAGATCAAGAGATCTAGCGGGCTATTCAATCCACTGGCCAGAAAATCGAGTGTCCAAGAACTGTCTGACTGTAGATACATAGCGAGGTGAAAGTAGAGACTAGGTTTTCTATTATTTCTGTTATTTATTTATGACATTTATTCCAATATGTCTAAGTAAATTTTCCTCGTTAAATTTCCTGGAATGAAAAGCGATCCTATTATTTGATCTCCTTGTATCCCATCAGCATTCAGTTTTTGAGGATGCTGTGTGTGAACGTTTCATAAAGTATTCATAAAAAAGTATAGTTGATAATCTCAACATTTTACTGACGTATGCAAACGTTTATACTTTATATTTTACATTGACTGATTGATTGATTGAATTAAAACCCTAAATAGATTATTTATTCGAAAAGATGAGGATCGCTCCCACTTTTAAGGTAAATTATTGATTTAATTTTACCATAAGGTGTTAGGAAACTCACACCCTCGATCCGTCTGTAGCATATTTTGTTGTATAATTCTCTTTATGGTTTTAAAGTTCACCATTATATTTTTCTTTTATTGAATGACGACAATTCAAACCACAGCCTTTGTTAAGGATTTTTTGTTTTGCAATCGGCCATTGTCTACTCTATGGCAAGTCTATTGTGGTGTAATGCAAAAATGCTTTGTTTGCTCTTGCCATTATGGCTCTCTCTTTTCATAATTTAGACAATAAATATTTAACGTTCCTGAAAACTAAAGTAAGAAGATATTGTATTTATTGGAACCGTTAGTTTACTTATGATTCTATTAGAATTTTAGAAGTGATAAAAAGATTACTTTGGAAATCTTATTCAACTATAACGAAATACCTTTTTGTATTTCATCCCTTTTTGCTTGCTTCGTGCTTTTTAGAACCCAGGTTTATGTTACGAAAGATGTGTTTCCTTATAAATATTTAGACAGCTAATAAGACGATTGACCTACACCTACAGCTTGTTCCGCTTCATATTTTACCTTTTATTACTTACTACTTTAACTATTTTCTGCGCTATAAAAATCGGGCTGTATTTACAAAGACGTGCAAGAATATAGCATTGACGCTTGATAAATTGAAAAGTTGGATCGAAAGGTGACTACGCCCACCGCGATGGTGAATAGAATTGATCCAAAATCTGTTGTCTTCTAGCGAAGTCGATATTGTATACTACTAAACCATTTAACCTGCTAATTGATTATCACGCTGTTCCAAACTGGAACTTCAAAAATATTATGTAAATATTCAAGACAAAGTATAACAGCGCAAGACAATAAATCAAATCTATTTGATTATTGTCTAACGAAAGATTTAGTTTAGGTAGGTACATAGTGAGGTGAAACTGGAGACTCTAAAAACAATCGATGCCTAAGCCAAACCCTTCAAATCGGGTGATCCTAATTGCGGGCTCCGAGGAAATCCCGGTAATCGAGACTGCAGAGTTAAGAATGGCACTAAAACAGATGAACAACCGAAAAGCCCCAGGAGAAGATCGCCTTACCACAGAAATGTTAAAGACTTTAGGGAAAACTTTAGAGAGGACATTGATTATCCTTCTAAACAGATGTTTGGAAGAGCAAAAAATTCCTGATGCCTGGAGAAATGCGGAGGCGATTATCCTCTACAAAAAGGGTGACCGAACAAATATAGAAAACTATACACCAATCAGCCTTTTGTCCGTTCTATACAAACTTCTTTCCAAAGGAATAACCAACCATCTCAGGAATAAGTTTGACTTTTACCAACCTGTGGAGCAAGCCGGATTCCGAAGTGGCTATAGCACAATAGTCCACATTCAATCAGTGCATTCGCTTATTGAAAAATGTACAGAGTACAATATCCCCTTACACCTCGCATTTGTAGACTACCAGAAGGCATTCGATTCGTTGGAAGCATGGGCAGGCAATGAATAACGCGAGGATCGACTCGAGATATACAAACCTGATTTAAAACATCTACGAAGGTGCTACACTCCATGTCAAATTGGATGAATGTTTGACAACTGAGAAGGTCGCAATAGGGAGGGGGGTTAGGCAGGGTGATTCAATATCTCCTTAACTATTTACCCTGACATTGGAGAACGTTTTTAAGGGCCTAGAATGGCAGCAGAAGGGAGTCAACATAGATGGAAGGTTCCTAAATCATCTTCGATTCGCCGATGACGTTGTGAGATGGCGTCGACTGAAAGTCGGAAGAAAAGTGATCCCAATAAAATAGCGTTTACTTGCTGTAAAAACAAAAATACAAGTGTAATAATTTGTATAAAGTGTAGCAGTACCTTTCATCGGTCATGTATAGAACGAGATTGGCCGTTAAAAGCAAATTTCGTAGGTAAAAATCGCATTGTTTGCTGCGAAAACAATGCGAACCTCACAGACGACATTTCCGACGAATCCGTTGCCAAGGACTTTGTCAGCTCAAACTAGAGCTGGGCAGGAACGCGATGTTTTTGTATCCGGTATGAATCAGGTAATGCCGACTAATGATATCGAAAATACGCCAGTTAGTCTGAATATCGATTCTGCTACTCAGCCTTTAAGTGATGATCTAACCTTAGATTCTACCAAAGCAAATTTGTCAACAAATGTAAACAATAACGATCATTTGACTGTTGAACAGGAACTGGAGAAAAGCACAGGAATAGAGAGCATTATCAAAGAAAGATCTGACCAACTATGGACAGAAGTAACATATAAGAAAAAACGTCATACTGTGCCTATTAAAAATCGCCCTCCTCCGATAAACGGTTCCTCTGAAATAAATTTAAGCCTTAAAGTGGCAGAAGCAACAGAGTCAGTGTCATGGCTTTTTTAACAGGCTTTCACCCTTCGGTGGGGGCATCAGATATTAAAAGCTATTTAAAGAATCAAGGCTTGAGCCAGGATTGCAAATGTGAAAAGATGCACACTAGACAGGAAAATCGAGAAGTGCTTTTAAACTCGCAATACTGTCTACCGAAGTCGAAAAAGTCAAAAATGGTTCTATCTGACCAGTTGGAATATTAATCAACCATTTTATGAATGTGCAGAGCCAGCGCCGACATCATCAAGGCAAAGGCCGCAGGACTCACCCATAAACAGCCAGAATAAAACAGTAAGCTTATTTCATGTTAACATAAGATCTATTAGAAACAAGTCAAATGAGGTTGAATGATTCCTAGCTGACAAGAATTATGACTTTGTCTGTATTAGTGATCACTGGGGAACCGATGATGAGATTGCAGCATTAAACATATCAGGTTTGAAGCTTGCTGCAATGAGCTGCAGGAAGGAGTCTATTGGAGGAGGCTCAGCAATTTTTTTAAATCCTGTTTATACTTTTAAGGAAATAATTGAAATTAAAGCCCTGACTGTTGAGAAATATTTTGAGGTATGTGGTATTTTTGTGAAAGAATTAAAATTATTTATTATTTCATTTTATAGGTCACCATCTGGTTCCTCTGAGGGTTTTTTGGAGACTCTTGAGCAGGTCCTGTGTATTGTTCAGAACGAGGGTGAGTTGTTAATTGTGGGTGACTTCAGTGTACACTTTCTCACTGGGTCTCGGGAATGCATTGAAGTGTGTAGCTTACTTGCCTCCTTTGGCATTGCCCAGTTGGTTCACCAGCCAACAAGAGGTGATCGCTGTTTGGACAATGCATTTGCGAGTCTGAATGACCAGGTGTGCAAAGTGGAGGTTATAGAGACAGACCTTTCTGACCACCAGGGTCAACTGATTCAATTTTTACCTTCCATGTCCACAAATGATAATCCAACATTGATAAAAACACCTTTCAGGCCAATTACGCAGCACGGTAGAAATAACTTTTTCTCATACATTGGCTTTTTGGATTCTGGTTTTTCTGTTGTTGAAAAGTTTAAAATTTTTCATGATATTTTGAACAAAGCTTTTCTAAATGCTTTTCCCCAGAAATCTTATATTAAAAAGAAAAATCAAAATCGTTTAATAAACTGGTTCAATGATGATTTAAAGTCTATGAGAGAAGTATTGCAACTACTGAAGCAATACGATAATCAATTTCCAAGTTCAGCCCAAAAAAGACTAATAAAGAATTATAGAGTAAAGTACAAGAACGCCATATGTCAGGCAAAAATTAAAGCCAATGACAACCTGATAAAATCTGCAACAAATCCAATTAAATGCATATGGGGTATTATTAATGAGTACAGAAATAAATCTAGTGATGAAGTTAAGGTGCAGGTTTCACCAGATGAGTGTAATGTATTTTTTACTAACATTGCCCATAGCCTGAAGAGTCAGATTGACTCTTCTCCTTTGAATCCTCTGGATTTCGACATTCCATTGCTGGGGGATTCTGAAAAATTTGAGTTTTGGGAGGTGTCGGTCATTTTGGTTTGGATTAACCAGCAAGAAGAGTAGGGACCACTATGGTTTCTCAGTAGATCTAATTAAAGGAATTAAACATCTTATTTGTGGCCCATTAACCAATCTTATAAATCAATGTTTTGCTGAGTGCGTTTTTCCTGATATACTGAAGAGGGCTGTAGTGGTGCCTGCCTTCAAGAAGGATGATCCCTTAGACCCTTCTAATTACAGGCCCATATCACTTCTTCCAATAATCTCGAAAGTTTTTGAAAAATGTATGGCGGTAAGAATGACAACATTTCTGGAATCTAAAAATCTCTTTACAGGCAGTCAGTTTGGCTTTAGAAAGAACTGCAATACAACTCTCGCTATTCTGGATTTGGTTAAACGGATTCAGGATACATTTGAGAACCATTTGTACCTCTCAAGTACATTCTGTGACCTAAGTAAGGCCTTTGATTGTGTCTCTCATGACTTGCTTCTGAGAAAGCTGGAAAATATAATTTTAGCAATAACAGCATTGCAATGGTTTCTAGCTATCTCACAGAGTGCAGAGTGTGCGGGTGGATGAAGTAGAGTCGGCTGAAAGAGTGATTGATGTTGGAGTCCCTCAGGGATCAATACTTGGACCATTATTATTCCTTATCTATATAAATGACCTATCACAAGTTTATCAGGAATGCTTATTCACTCTTTTCGCGGATGACACAACATTCACCTGTGCACATTTTAATTCCGGAATTGCACAGGAGGCGTTGGGTGAGGCACGATCAAGGGCTGAACAATGGTTTGCAGCAAATGAACTGCATCTTAATGCTGGAAAAACACAGAGCATGATTTTCTCTACAAGGCCCATTCCAACTGAGGCAAATACAGAGGGTTTATGGTTTCTGGGAGTGGATCTTGATCCTGGACTCCTTTGGAGGGCTCACACAGACTCCCTGGTCAAGAGGCTTGGGTCTGCCACTTTTCTTGTGAGAAGGCTTTCTGAATGTGTCTCTTCTTCTGCTTTAAGACAGGCCTATTTTTCTCTCTTCCATTCACACATCAGCTATGCCATCCTGGTTTGAGATCATAGTACTGGTGCCCAAGATGTGTTTCGGGTTCAGAGGAGAGTGGTAAGAGTGATGAATGGCTTGTCTTACAGGGAAGACTGCAGACAGGCTTTCATAGATCTTCAAATATTAACTTTACCTTCTTTCTATATTTTTGGAAGCCTTATTTTCATGAGGAAAAATCTCCACCTACACCTCCGACACAATGAGATTCACCAATATGAGACCAGGGTCTTGTTCCCTCATATAGAAGACTACAGAGAAGCCAGGATGGATCTTAGTTATAGGTATATGAGTTTTATTATTTTGGCCAATATTTAGTGTACTCTGTGACTTAATGTTTCTTTTTTTAATGTTTGGATTTAATACCTTTTAAAAAATGTGTGTGCATTAGTATTAGAACATTATATTATTGATTTTTTCTATTGACGTATGTAAATATGCTAACCATATATTAACATGTATACAATTTGAATCTTAAGTACCGACAGGGAGGAACTTGGTAACATGTTGTTTGAACTAAAGGAAGCGTCACAGAAAGTGGGCTTAGAAATGAATCTACAAAAAACAAAGATTATGAGCCCGGAAAACATTCATGTCACTCTCGGTAGCCACAGACTTGAAGTAGTAGAAGAATATATAAATATCTCGGACACAGCATTAGGCTAGGAAAGAGCAACCAGACAGCCGAGATAAAGAGAAGAATCAGTTTAGCATGGGCTGCACTTGGAAAACTCGCACATATCTTCAAGGACTCGAAAATACCAATAAATTTAAAACGAAAAGTATATGATGCTTGCATTCTACCAGTCATATTGTACGGACTCGAAACAGTCACCCTAACAAAGAAAAGTGCACAACAATTACGAATCTGTCAACATGCAATGGAACGTGCAATGCTGGGAGTCAGCTTGAGGGATAGGCAAAGGAACGAGGACATCAGAGCGAGAACCGGAGTCAGTGACGTTGTTGAACAGACTGCAAAGAGTAAGTGGTGGGATGGGCATATCGCGCGAGAGAATGAGAAGTGGTCGAAAATCATTATGCAGTGGAAACCAAGAAGAACAAAGAGAAGTGTTGGAAGACCCATGTTGAGATGGCGAGATGATTTACAGAGACAAGCAGGAAAACACTGGATGCTAGCAGCACAGGATAGACTGGCGTGGAAGCAAATGGAAGAGGCCTATGTCCAGGAGTGGATTGATACAAGCTGATGAGGATGAGGATGAGGAAAGATTTATTTATTTTGCGTTCTACAATAGGTTAAATATTTAATCGGTCAGTTCTTAAGTTATATGATCTATTTATTTCTTCTTCTTCTTCTGGTGCCTTCTTCATTGAAGGTTGCCAATCATTCTGGCTATTTGCACTTTAGAGACTGCTGCTCGGAATAAGAATTTGGTGCCTTTGCCATACCACTCTCTCAGGTTTTTGAGCCAAGATATCCGCCTTCGTCCTGGTAGTCTGCGACCTACAATTTTTCCCTGTATGATGAGCTGCAGAAGATGATAATTATGTCCCCTCATAACGTGTCCAAAGTATTCCAGCTTTCGTTGCTTATTGTGCGTAGGACCTCTGTGGGTGTGCTCAGTCGCACCGGTACTTCCGTATTGCGTACTATATCCATGCTATTCTAAGCATACGCCGATAAATCCACATTTCAAAGGCTTCAATTTTTTACAGTGTTGGTCTAACATGATCCATCCCTAAATTCCATATAATAGGATTGGAAAAATATAGCATCTAACAAGGCGTAATCGTAGACATAGACTGAGTTGTCGACATGTTAATAACTGGTGTTAAAACTTGGTGAAGGCATTTCTTGTCATTTCAATGCAAATTCTTACTTCTTGTCCGATGTTCCATTCCGCATTCAAACAGCATCCGAGGTAGTCATATCGTTCGACGCGTTCTATGGTTTGGTTGTCTAGTGTTATTTGTGCACTATCAATATTTTGTTTACTGACAATCATAAATTTGGTCTTGCTTGCATTAATTTTTAGCCCATTAGCATACTGACTTTCCCAACAAGACAGTGTCAGCAGTATAGCGGATACTGCTTAGGAGTATACCATTCACGTTTATGCTCATCTCACTCTCAGCCAAGGCCTCTGATATTATAAATTCAGAATATATATATTGAACAAAAGAAGCGAAAGAACACAACCCTGTCCAACTCCCCTTCGAATTGCTATCTGATATTCAATGTTAACTGAAGCGCGTTGGTTCTAATAAAGGTTTGCGATAATCCTTATGTCTCGTTGATCTAGACCAATATTTTGAAGATGTTGTAATATTCTGGCATGTTGGACTCTATCAAAAGCCTTTTCATAGTCTATGAAGCACATGTGGACAGGCTTATTCATATCTAAGCATCTCTAAACCAAGACTTGCACGCCAAAGAGAGCATGTCTAGTTTCAAGACCACTTCTAAATCCGGACTTCTTCACATTTTTTGTAAATTCTCTTATGAATTATTCTTAGGAACAGTTTCAAAAGGTGACTCATCAGGCTTATGGTACGGTACTCTGGACAGCGTTTTGCATTTAGTTTTTTCGGCAAGGTAATGAAAGTAATTTTTAACCAGTCTTGTGGTATTTGACTTTAAATAGCTCAGTGATAACTGTGGCGCTTTCGTCTTCAGTTAATTTGAGAAGATCTACATAAACATTGTCCGGTCCCGTAGCTTTACCATTCTTGGACTGTCGAATGGCTGTCACTATTTCTTTCTTTAATGCCCTTCATATGCATGTTCGTAGGTATGTATATCTGGTCTCTCGTCGTGGAATAGATTAACAATATATTGCTTTCACTTGTTTAATTTCTCTTCCATGTCTGTAATAACTATACCGTCATCCTTGATTAAATATCCATTGTTTGGTTTTCTATTTGATCCAAGAGTCTCCTTGATTTTCTTGTGTAGGTTAAAAGAGTCATGCTCTTCCATTTCCTGCCATTTTCCATTTAACCACTCTTCCTTGGCTAACCTTCATTTAAGTCCAATTTCTCTGTGAAGAGCTTCATATTTGTATTGATTGCGGTGTTTGTGTTCTCTCCATTGCAGTTGGTCCATTAGATTAAGAATTTCGCAGATCATCCACTCTTGCTTTTTATATCTGCCCTGGATCAGATTCTTATCTGCCACTTGGTCTCTTTTAGGGATATCCACGTTGCGTGTGACTCCGCTGAAATTTTTATTTTACCGTTCATTTAATCAGTTATATGGCATTTACGTCACCATAGGTCTCCCGTAATCTGTATCTACGAACCTATCTCCTCGCAAGGTACGCTTGGTAATACATGGATTAATCTGACCATTGCCATATTAGCCACATTTGCAAAAAACCAACGGAGTAACCACACGAAGCCAAGATTCATAGAAAAATCTTTAAATTGGTTAAATGTCATAGAAGAATGCAACCTCTTGAGAAGCAGTGGTAACATATAGCGTAGGCTAAGAAGTCCCAGAAGCGAAGCGATCATCACCAGTAACTGAATTTTTCAAACTCCAGTCATCGGCCAAAATGTAGGTTAACTGGATTTTAAAAGGGAGCTAATTCTGCTGATAGTGTTTTAGTGAATAACTCCAATCAACGTGTTGGGACAATGGAATTTCCGCGGAAGTAGTTCTGAGAATGTCAGATTGCGCTCTAGAGGCTCAGGCTGAGTCAATTAACGAGTCCTTGGCCAGGGGAGTGTTTGCATCGTGCCTAAAATCGACGTTGATTATCTCTTTACACAAGGGGGTAAACTGGACGAGCAATAAATTTTTCAACTTATTTCCTTGCTGTCATGTTTATCAATATTTGCTGAGGAATTGCAAAGAGAAAGGCTCATTCAACATCATTACCTCGCATCAGTTCGAATTTCAGAGCTCAAGGGGAACTCATGCTGCCATTTTTGGCTTTCTCGATGCGGTGTATCTTCATGTGAATCAAGAGAAGGTGGCGACAGCGGGGTTCTGGTATGTCTGAAGCCTTTGACTGTATAGAGCACAGAACGCTACTGTCGAATCTAAAACGGCATGGATTTAGGGCTTCTGCTATTGACTGGCTTGGATCCTACTTTTCGGTTCGAACCCAGTCGGTGGTCATTTCAGGTGTGCGGTCGTCAACCTGCGACCTATTCTGTTCCTGCTATATATGAATGACCTGGCTCGGGGCGATATTTCAGGAAAATTCTCTCTTTTATCGACGATATCTCTCTTTTGCGACACGGTGAACATATTGAACAACTCAAGTCTAACACAACCTGTGATTGAGTAAACGTTAAAAATGGTGTGCCTCTAATAAACGTTCCTTCAACATCGAGACGATGAAGGCCGTGAGTTTTAAACGTGGCGTGGATGGTCTGCGTTTGAGTGCCGATTTTTTTCGGGGCGGGGATATCGCTAAGTTTTTGGGTGCTTTTATTGAAGGGCTTTGCTATTAAGATAGTGAGAAATGAACTCAACGCAGTGACGGCTCGAGCAGTCTACTTCGCCCTTTTCGAATCTCGCCTGAAGTATGGCATTGTTTTTTGGGGCACTAGTAGCAAACATCGTCTTAACATAATTTTTAGTCTGCAGAAGAACGCTGTTGGTTTCACTGCTCATGTGAGTCAGAGGGATTCCTGTAGGTCCCACTTTTATGGGGTTGTTTGATATATGTTGAGAATTTCCAGGAGCCAGTCATGTGACACTAAGTCGAATGCCTTTTTGTAGTCTATATAAGCCACAAGCCCATTTCCGTTCTTCTTTTATGCTTGGTAGCCTTATTATTGGAGGCTTTAGGCAGTACGTAAGTTACACCATGCATCAGAAATATATGCATTGTTGATGGATTGGTGAAAATTTCATTAACAACCCGTTATTAGTTTTTCGTATGTATGCCAAAGCTTTTATCCAGTAATCTGTACGCCGCGCGCCGTCTGGCGCTTTGCATTTGTGTAAGTGCTTAATAACATCATTTTTGTAAATGTTTTTATCTTCGTGCGTTGCATTTTCCTTTTTTAAATTGAAGTAACCGGAGTTGCTAGCTGTTTCCTCCGGAAACCATCCACATCATTCGTCGATGGGGTACTGTAGCTGATATGTTTTGTAGTACAGAGAGCTAGTGTAGCATCCTTTCCCATGCACGTTACCTTGTTTCTGTCGCAATTCAGGTTATATCTCGTCATCCGTTGGGAGCACATAGAAAGTTGTAGACCTAAAGTGTCAAGACATTCTTCGGGGGGTAGTGTTGGTAGCCTTTTTGACTTTGTCAGCCTGCCAATATTCTTCTTTAGTTCGTCGACTCTGTCCTGCGGCCTCTTCATCCATGGTGGCATCTTAAGACTTGATAATCTTTCTTTCACGTCTATGCTGCCCCTTGATCTCAAACTAGCTCCAGATACTCTGGATAATGATAGTGCAGCACAGTAGTATGTGGTATTTAAGTATTCCATTGATGTTATTTGTTCAATATATTCTGGTAATATCTTGGTGTTCATATGGAGGGCCAAAGCCAGGCATTTAGAAGAGTTTAGTATCGGTAATACCAATTGCCTACCTAGGGGATCGATACCCCTGAATTGTTGTCATGGCGTTGCTCTATGTTTCTGTGCAGTCCTGTCTGTAGAAATTGATCATTTGAGCTGGATAATACAGCTGCTTCCAGAATGTTTACAGTGACTTGATTGTCGTTGAGTTCTCTCTCAACCTCAGTTTTGATAAAGTCTTGTCGATCTTTTAGCAGGGACTAATTACCTTTTCAAGTAATTCAGGATCCTGCACCTCAGGGTGCCCATACCTCCTTGAAACATATTTAAAAAAACTTTTATTTAGGAGGGTAGAAAAATATACAAGTAATTTTATCTAATAATATAAACATCACCTATTCTATTTCAATTTCAGACATTTTTTCCGAGTTGAGTAATTTAAACATTCACAAGGGGCCTGGGTCGGACAACATCCACCCCATTTTACTAAAAACTGTTCATTTAACCTTGCTAGAGCTCTGCAGATCATCTTGAATGAGTCCTTGGGGCGAGACCACTTTCCTGACTTTTGGAAGTCCAGTTTTGTGGTTCAGGTACACATAAGAAATTATAGGCCCATCTGAATTATAAATGTTATCTGAGTTCGGTGTTGTCCCCTGAGATCATTAGCGAGGAGTTCGGCTTCTGCCTGGATAAGAGCATTGAGCTCAACCTTCTTGCTTACTCTCATTACGTGTTTGAGGCCTTGGATAGGGGTGCTAAGGTTCATTCTGTTTGTACAATCTCTCCAAGGCATTTAACAAGGTTCCCCATGCAATATTATCATGCAAGCTCCATACCTTGGGAGTAATCTGGCCCTATGCTCAATTGGATTGAAAGTTATCTTACTGGTCGAACTCAGGTGGTGCGAGTGAACAATTTTTTGTCCCATAGAATCTCTGTCCCATCCGGGGTCCCTGAGGGTTCTCAAATTGGGCCTCTTCTTTAAAATCTTTTCGTAAATGATGTTTCCTCTCTTTTTAGGTCTTCCAAATTCCCCCTGTTTTCCGACGCGACGATTTGAAATTGTTCAATATAATTGTTCGTCCTAATGATTGTTTGGCACTTCAGGAGGACCTGAGCAGATTTGCAGTGTGATGCCACAATAATGAAATGTAGATCACTACATTTAAATGCAAGCTTATGAAATTTTCTTTGATTACGTCATCGACGGGTAGGAGTCTCTCAGGGATCTTGAAGTGGTTCTTGACGCGGAGCTATCATTTGTTGAACACATGGCAAATAATGCAAACAAATCCAGGAAGATGTTGGGGTTCATTAAAAGAAATTATAAAGACTTTTCCACTATTGTTTTTCTCAAAATTCTTCATTGCAGCCTGGTTAGAACACACTTAGAATATGCCTCTTCAGTATGCACCATTACGCTAATCATATTAACAGGATTAAGCGTGTACAAAGAAAATTTCTTCATGCTGTAGGTTCAACATTTTGCCATTGTCTGTTAGAAGAACGCACAGAGATCCTCATCTCCTCTTCAAGGTGTTCTATTCACTGGTGGATTGCCCATATCTGCTCGCTGAGGTTGGCCTCCATCCAGAATTGCCCGTAGCCGCCAAATAATTGATGTACCCTTTCATCGAACCAATTATGTAACTCATTCATTTGTTCCCCGTTCTGCTAATCCTGCTAACCAGCACGAACGTCTTGCTTCCTTTTACACTTAGAGACTGTTTCTCCTTCTTTTCTTTTTTTATATGTTTGGCACACCCACAAAATGGTGGACGTTGGACTTGAAGCGATGTAGGTTGTAGTTTTCGGGAAAGACGTTACTCGGAAGTCCATTCCAGAGCGAGGCATTCCTCCATACAAAGGAGTCCCGAAATAGCGACATCCTAGGTGTTCGCAACTGAATCGTATGTTGATGAGCAGCTTGTGCCTGACGGGTGTTTCTATTTGGCAAAAGTCTGAGCGGGGCGGAATCATAAGTGCCAGCTCATTCGAACACCTTCTATAGTGGTATCGATAGTAAAGAGAAATGTCCGTTACTTTTCTTCGATGTTCAAGGCTATCAAGGTCTTTAGTCAACTCTGGGTCATCTACAAGACGGACTGCTGCTATATGGAGTCCAACATCTTAAACAAGTCTTTGGGTGCCAAGCTCCACATATGGGAACAGTATTATAGAGATGGTCTTATCTGGGCCTTTTAGAGCAGTAAGAGCTGATGAGGTATATACAACTTTTTTGCTCTATAGCCCATCAAGCTTATGGATGAGGCCAGAGTCAGTGTTTGTCGTGTCATTGATAAGTCAGGTCCTGCGGTGTTAGCTTTTTTTGAGAAGACAGCTGCTTGAGTCTTTCCTGCTTTAAACTGGAGCTGTACATTATTTTCCTCACCCCATTGCACGACGGCATTCATATCCTCATTGATGGCATCAATCTGATTTTCTCGCGCTGGGAATGAGCAGCGGTCATTGGAATCCGCGACATGAATGAGTGCGGTCGTCTGCAAAGCTGTAAATAGAATTGTTTGTCCTGTCTAAGAGATTATTGATATGGAGCAAAAATGGTGTGGGAGATAATATACACCCTTGAGGAACTCCGGCATTCATTTTAAATTCCTCCGAGAGATGTCCATCAATACCAACTCGGATGCTTTGATCCCTTAAGAAATTGGAAAGCAATAGAAGCAGAGCTGGTGATAGTCCGTATATATTAAATGCTTTGAATACGTCGAGAGTCACTGCACGAGATTCGCCGTAGCTCTCGATGGCTTTGGTCCACAGGTAGGTCACGTAGGTAAGACAGGAGGTCTCCTGTTGATCTGTGCTTGCGGAAGGAATACTGGCGATCGCTTATTATGCCAGAGATATTTTAGGAGCTGTTCGTTGATCAGTTTCTCCATGACTTTGGACATGATGGGAACTAAGGCAATTGGACGGTAGTTATTTGGAATTGTTTTTTTACCTTTCTTCGGGATTGGTTGCACTTGAGCGCATTTTCAGCTAGAAGGAAAGCATGCAGTTCTATATGATAGGGAGAAAAGCCTACAAGCTGTTAGTTCAGCAGCACATTTCTTAATGACTATTGCTGGAACGCCATCCAGGTATGTGGTATTGTTAGTGTCTAGGCCCTTAAGTATTCGTTGCACTTCGCGTTGGCGAAATACCAGACCTGACATTGAAGAATTCACTCTCAGAATAGTTGGGGAAGTCTTTCCTTGATGATCTAGAGTAGAATTTGATGCAAATATCTCGGCAAGAATGTTTGCTTTTTCTTTGGCCGTTTCCGCTATTGAGCCATCATTTTTGGTCAGTGGTGAAATTGACGTCTTTGAGAAACCCTGATTGACAGCTTTGGCAGCTGACCAAAAGGATCTTGATCCAATAGGATAGTTGGAAAGTTTGTTCTTGATCTGCTCTTTATATCCCTCCTTGCTCTCGTCACTATTGCAGCTGAACAATGTTTGAGTATCTCTATATCTCTTATTTTCTTTTTTTTTCTTTGCTTTCTTGTTTAGATTTACTGTAGTTTAAGGGTTCACTTTGTAAATGGACATTGTCCGTCAATAAATAAATAATCACCTGCCCATTCGAATTAACAATGTCAAGTCGCTTGGGTTTTTAGACGGTCCCTAGAGCGATCAGTTATTACCAGGGCTTATTATATATAACTTGAGCGGGTATTATGAGGACATATTTTTGCAACTTCTTTGCTTCTGCTATCTTTTTGTTTGCTTTAGTGTAGGTTTTATTTTACTGCTCTGGTATATTGCATATTTAGTTAATTATAACTAATACGCATTTTAGTCGAATTACTAAGCTGATTAGTTAAAAAAAAGTTATTTTTGACCAGCGTTCAACTCTTCCCCAGAGACCAGATGTCTTTTCTGGCTACGCCACTGATCCTTGTAAAAATCTAAAATTCTTACTTCGAATTGAGAATCCCCTTTGGATATATTTTAAGATAAAATAGTAATACAAATCACAATTAATTATACAGTTAACTCATTAACATCATTCAAATTGCAATATAAAACAACGGAAGCACTGTTTCAATAGGGCATAATACGTTTTGTGCAGTTTGTCCGAACCATAAACGGCACTTCCCATGCCGTCGCTGATAACAGCGAGTTTGAAATGGCATTAAGCTTGCTTCTATAGTTCCATTATATGTATACAATACTGAATACAACACTATTCTATTGTATTCATTGTATGTTGTATTGTAGAATCTTTGTCCCTTTATAATATTCATCTCTGCACAAAAGCATCACATCGCGAGTTATCTCTCGGCTGCGTCGCTATTGATACTTTCAGCGACGTAGCTATGCTTGCAACAATGAAATCATTTTATTTACAATGCTTTTGTCCGATGTTTAAGATTTGCTTAGATATAATTATTTTCTAACAATAGTCGTAAATTCTAGGAAGGAGTCTAACTTTATACTCAAAGCTCTAAACTAGTATTTTGGGTGAAAACGAAATTTCTAAAACTAGATGCTTAGTTTCTAAAACACGTTTTTATATATATTATTGGCATGGATGATTAGGAAGCCATTTCGAAGCTACTCGATGACAACCCAACGAAACATAGCAAAAGTAGATTAAATGGTTATTAGCTTAGACGTATGTACATCTATTTATAAAATTTCATCCATGCCTTGATAATAATAAAGCTTAGAATATTGCATAGCATATACGCCATCACCGAATATATTTTCAAATCTTCGTATTTTTATTATTTCAATTTCAATTTCAATTTATTCAACAACAACATTTACAAATTACAATTTTTACAAAAGGAAAGTACAGCATTTTTATTACTTATGACTAGTGAGTGGGATACCTAGATGTTCAAGACATCTGTATGTTTCCCTAATGTGGCCAACATAATTGACTGTAATAATTTCAATAATATTTACATTTGTATAATACTCAAAGTACGAGTCGGTTCTTGGCTAGACCAAATGAAGGAACAAAACTGTAATAAAACTTTAAAGTACAAATAAAAATGTAAAAAAAGGAAAACAAAGGAAAAGACAAATGAAAAAGAGAGAGAGAGAGAAAAACTGGCAAGCAAATATAAACCCAGAGAATACAAATAATCCGAGGGTTCTTTATCTAACCAAATATGCTCGGTCCCTAATCCTTAAAAAAACCTCAGTATTTTCCAAGATAAAAGTCTTGCTATTAATGTTGAATGTTTTGATTGAAGCAATGCTCTTTATATTAGTTGGAAGTTCATTATAAAATCTGGGTCCCAGATAATCCATGAATTTTAGGCTGATAGATTTTTTGATATTTGGGATAATTAGATGTTTGTCTACATTGGCTCTAGTTAGATGCTGGTGATTGACGAATCTTTTTAGTTTCGCGTTTTTGTGTATGTATGAACAAACAGAATGAATGTATAAACAATCTATGTTGCAGATGTCCGAACCATATAATAGTCTAGTTGGATATAGTCTATTTTGCTTGAATATTACCTTTAAGATATAATTTTGTATGGTCCTTAGAGGTTGCAAGTTACTTTTGTATGTACCACCCCATACAGTCAACCCGTATCTAATCAAAGATTCAACCAGTGATTTGTAAACCAAAGTAGTCAGTCTGGTACACAAGAATTCTCTTAGTATATAAAATTTTGATATTAAACAGCGTATTTTCTTTGTGAGATAAGAAATGTGTTCAGTCCACTTTAGGTGTTGATCAATGATCACCCCCAGGTACTTGGCACTTGAGACTTCTCGAATGGCATCATCCCTCCCATCACCTGTTTTAATGTTATTGAAGTTTGGTCTATTTGCTTTTGTAAGCGAAAAAGCAATATAATTTGTTTTGGTTAAATTTATTGTCAATTTGAAGGATTCCAGCCAACGTTTAACGTCAAGTAAACCCCGAATCACCCTCTCTTTTGTGTCTTGCCAAGTCTCACCAGAGAAAATTAGAACCGTATCGTCAGCGTAAGAAATTATTTTTCCATTGATGTTCAATTTAAGTAAGGAGTTTATGTAGGTTATAAAGAGTATTGGTCCCAAGATTGTACCCTGAGGTATTCCTATTTTAATCTTTAAGGGTTGGCTGAGTGTGTCATTTAGCTTCAGATATTGGTCTCTGTCAAGCAAGTAATTCCTGAAAAGTTCCAACACCGTGCCCCGGATTCCATAGTGTGATAACACCTCTAGAAGCCTTTGATGGGGCACTGTATCGAAAGCCTTAGCAAGGTCTATCAAAACAGATATCGTTTTTTTACCATTATTCATATTTTTAGTAATTTCAGCGACAAGGGAATATATTGCATCTGTTGTGCTTAAACCTTCGGAGAAACCGAACTGATTATCAGAGAGTATATTGTGTTTGTTAAAAAACGGAATCAGTCTATTTTTCAAGCACATTTCAAACACTTTCGCGAAGTTGTTTATTAAACTGATAGGGCGATAATTTTGTATTTTATTCTTATCATCTCTTTTGTGTATCGGAGTAATGACAGATTCTTTAAAATGACTGGGTATCTTAGCTGTTTTGAAAATCAAATTCATAATGTGAGCCATCGGCTCTGCCAACTCCAGATGCACAAATTTTATTAGCCTTGCACAAATACCATCTTTGCCTGGGGCGCTATCATTTTTAAGAGAGTATATGTGCTCTATAATTTCGTTCCCTGTTACTGGGCTCAGATATAGTGACGTTTGTAGGCTTTCATTTACCACATATGGATTTTGTGGTACTTTTATTTTTCTTTCCATTTCAGTACCAATGTCGGCAAAATATTTATTACAAGCATTTGCCATGTCGATGTTATTAGAAAAATTCATATTATTTTCATCCAAAAATAAGAAATTGGTTTTTGAATTCTTTTCCCTGGCATTTGTTGCATCCTTTATTATTTTATATATGGTTTTAATGTCCGTTTTATTGCTTTCTATTTTTTGTTTATAAAAGTTGTATTTTTGTTTTTTTATTAATTTATTTAATACATTTCTATATGAAATATATTCTGCCTTTAGTACTTCGTTGTAATTGTTCTTTAATCTTTTTTTAAGAGAATCTCTATGCTTTATTGAAGTGATTAAGCCAATGGTTATCCAATCTTTAATTTTTTTGAATTTCGTTTTTTTTTTTAGACGATTGGTTGTTGCTTGGTCTAAAAAATGTGTGAAAATGTTCAAAAAGGAACAAGTTGCATGTTCCGCATCCTCTGAATTATAAATATCAGACCAGTCGTGGCTTAATATTTTTTCTTTAAAGGCCGGGTAGTCGATATTCTTGTAATAATCAAATTTTTGATTCTTGTTGGCAACATTATTGTCATTGAAGCTAAGATTTATGTTTAGCATTATAGGATAATGATCAGTCACGTCTGTGTTAAGAATGTATGATTCAGTATTTAGGTTATTTAACTTTAATTTTTGTCTAATGAATAGGTGGTCTATGCAAGAAGATGATTCAGACGTTACTCTAGTAGGTAAATTGATGTGGGAGACAAAACCATTCTGTGCCATCAGAGATAAATACTCATTTACTGTGTTATTGACATGAAAATTGTCTTAAATCTTCTATTAGCAAAATATCTACTATAGGAGGTGGTTTGTATATAGCATTAATTCCAAAAGACATATTGCAGTGGTCAAGTGTAATTCTACTCAAGGTTACACCTGATAAACTTAATTTTATATGGTTCACAATCGCATTCAATTCATCCTTTATAAAGATTAGTAGACCATCATTTTTGTTAAAATCTCCTTGATTGTAAAATGAACTATAACCCGGTAAGTTATAAACATCACTTGATGAAAGCTGGAAACATTCACTTAATATAATAATGTCACAATATGTCAGGTGATACATTTCCAGTAGCTGATCAAAGTTCTTTCTAACACTTCTAATGTTAATATGTAAAATGTTTAATACTTTGTTTTTTAATGTAATTTGCCTAGCAAGCGAAGCCTCATCCACAAAGGATTCGCGCACATCATTTCCCACACTGTCCAATTGAGCTAGTATTTCATCATGAGGTGGTTTGAACATTATATATTGTATTGAATTTTATTCTTTAATATTTCTAAGTGATATTTATAGCTTGGACAATCTGGGTCAGATGCTACATGTGTTACCTTATAATTTGTTTTAAAGTTGTTATTTGCTTGTAAACAGTTATTACACTTTTTTACCCCTCTTTGACATTCTGCTATTGAATGTTCGCCGGCACACCATTCGCATACTGTCTTTTTGGTGCACTTATTGATTTTATGATAAAGTTCCTGACAATTATAACACCTTGAGACACTCAAGTCCTCATAGACAGGGCATCTGCTCCACTCAAGGTGAATTTTCTTATGTTCCATGAATTTGTGAAAAAGTCCCGCCGAACATTCCGCAAAGATTGTAGCCGCCGAGTTTCTCCTTTCCTTCACATATGTTATGTTTAGTTCATCACTCTCCCGGATCCAACTGTTCTGCCTTCTTATACACTCCTGGATTTCTTCCCTTGGTCTGTTGCCCTCATATCCTGGAATTTTGACTTTAGGTTTCATCATTTTGGTTGTTACTATTTCATATCCATCTCTCAGCTGATCCTCGGCTGCTCGCTTCAGTTCGTCTTTATTGTGTTAATAATAATTTGTTAATAGTTGAAATTGAAGATCTTCATCTGCTTGGCAATTTCCAACTATTTGAACAAATCATCATCTCATAAGCATCTACTGTGTCTAGGCATTTCGAATGCAGGCCTATACCCCAGCCAACGTGGCTGATTTTGTAATATACCACAGGTTAAAATAGTCCTGGAGATAACAGAGGGATCAGATTAGGAGATCTGAGTCATCATTCGATGCGCGTTCTTCCACCTTCAAGGAATCGTTCGAAACATTCCAACCTTAATTTGGTGGCACACCATATTGCACCTTAAAAACTTGGAATAATTGAAGCACTTTTGGGATAAGTTCAAGTAAGAAAATTATCCTACGATGTATGTTCCAATGATGCTACTGATGGTGTAGAAAAAGTATCAATAACGCCCGTTTTCTATTCACAAACTGATCTGAGAACAGAATGCTATTCACAAGATCCGATTGCTCTCCAATACGATTTCCTGGAAAAATAAAAATGCCCTTCCGAACCATCATCCGAAAGTTCTTTAACTCAAACAGTCAATAAGCAGAACTCTTCAGGGATGGCGACACCGTATGATTCAAGTATCAGTGGCATACTAACAGATCATACCCGCAAATATTCTATCGCCATGATCATTTATATTGATCAGAAAGAAACTATGTCCTTGGATGGACTATTGTGGTGCAGTCAACTATAAAGCTTTAACTGCATCATGTATCAAAAACGTGTCTAAAACTGTTGGTGATAAATCTTATTCGTGCCGCATCAGCACTTTCATGTCTCTCTAGCTGTGCCAGTAAAATATCTAATATAAGATGCAGCCCAGTTGCCTTTTGATTTTTTTGTCAATTTCGTTTCTTTTCTATTCATAAAACGCGTGACAGACCTGCTATATGGCATTACAGACCTATAAGCAAAGTAAGTAGCATGCCAAAGATCTTCAAAAAGCTTATCACAGAGCTTTTTATATCGTTATTAAAATCTTCTGTTATTGGTCAAATTGTTGACTATTGTACGCGCAAATTGAGTGAGCTGAACTAGGTTTACAGTGTAAATTCCTTCTTTGGGACCTTGAGGGATGGTTCTGAAGTATATTCCATATGTACGGAGTTTCTGGAGAACGGTGATATGGAAATAGCTGACGAACTTCTTAATTCCCTTGATTCATCCCGGATGCAGAAATGGATTGAAACTGTCGAAAGTCTGGATTTTTAACGCTCAAGTAGTAAGTAAATCTCGGTTCAAGTACACCTGCAATCCGCCCAGTATCTGTTACTGCAGACTAACCAGGTCGCTGACCATATTGTCACTACTTCTAGATCCCGACGAAATAAGAAGCATACCCCGGAAATAAAACGGGAGCTTAAACAACAAAAAGCTGCTAGACCACTCGAGACCAAGTTCTCCATTCCCTTCACGGTGGGCAAAGTAAGAATGACCCTAAAGGACGTCAAGACCCGAAAAGCCCCTGAGTTCGACGGTTCGACGGAATTCACCCAGAATTTCTATTATATACTGTGGTAAAAACATAAAACTCTGGGTTTCGCGATTCGTCTCAGATATTCTAGCTTCAGAGTATATCCCCTCAAACCTAAAAAGAGCTAAAATAATTGCTCTACTAAAACCGGGTAAACCAAGTGACCGTGAGATAGCTATCGCCCTATCGCGTTATTGAGCGCTATGTATAAACTGCTAGAGAGACTGGTCCTCATTCGTATTGGCAACAATATTGAGCGAGTAATCCCCATAGAACAGGCTGGTTTCAGATCTAGGTGCAACAGCACTGATCAAGTGTTAGCCCTCACCTCATTCATGGAGACCGGCTTTCAACGATGTCTTTAAACCTCGGTTGCGTTTGTGGACCTTACAGCAGCGTATGACACCGTCTGGAGACATGGCCTGCTTAGTAAACTTTCTCGTGCTTTCCCTTGTATAACTATGGTGTCTCTTATATATAGCATGCTTGGCGATGGATCGTTCAATGATACCATGGGGGACAGTATCAGTAAGAAGAAGAATCTGAATGATGGCTTACGACAGGGACCAATGCTTGCCCCATGATTATTTAACATTTACATTGCTGACATCCCGGAAACATCAAGATCTACCTATAGCAACTAGACACACATCCTTTGAAACTACTGAGGCAACTTTCATGGACGATCTAACAGTGCTGGAGCTATATTTTGATAAATGGATGCTCCGCCCCGCCATGAGCAAAACGGAAGTCACATGCTTCCATCAACAAGATGGCAAAAGAAGTATATTTCAATAACAACTTGCTACACCACAATAATACCTACCCCAATTACCTGGCAGTTACACTGCATATGACTTTATCATTTAAACATCATCTAACGATGACTGCCGGGGAGATTAGGTCGAGGACTAACATCATCCAAAAACTTTGTGGGTCAGCATGAGGTACTGATGCAACAACTCTTCGATGCTCCACCCTGAGCCTGGTTTACTCTGTTGTGGAATATTGCGCTCCTCTATGGATGAACAGCCCTCACATAGGAAAAATAGATACCCAGCTCAACAGTACCATACGTATGATCTCTGGCACAATTAGACCTACATCTACATACATCTTTATTCTTCAAATATTTCCTATGACAACGATTGTTAATATAATTGTAACCATAGTAATTATAGGCTTTATAACTGTATACACTAGATATCTGGTACACGAAAAACCTCCTGGCTTTGGTCTTCCCCGTAAAGCTTGGTCTACACTCAATAGAATTAGGACGGGACATGTCGTCTCATTGTATAAATGGGGCAAGCGCGATTCACTCTTCTGCGACTACGGTGCTGTTAACCAGACTGTTCACCATGTTGTGAGCGACGGCCCTCTACCTTCTTATCCAAATGGCCACACCGGAGTCGGTCCTACATGTGGTTTGTCTACCTTGTTTTACTATGTCCAATGTTGTCCTTTTTTTACAATTGTATTTTTTCTGATGTAAGTGCCATACGCTAAACAAAAAAAAATCTTAGGGCCTTTAGTAGAGTGCCTTCCTGTATTTTGTTCAGCAAACTTAACCCTCTGGGCATTTCCGGTCAGCTGCTTCGTGGGATGAGGAGGCTACAAGAATTTTATCAATGTCACAACGTTGGGTCGTCTGAAATACTGGTTCCGTCTCGCGTTTCTCAATGAGAGTATTGGTGACTTATTTGTTACTCATAACTTAAAGGTTAATGGATCCGATTTGGTGGGCAGTATGTTTGATGTAGTTAATATAGTGAGATAGTTTGGAGTTACATTGTACTTAACTATCTGATGAGATTGTTAGTAAAACTGTTAACATACTGAGAATCAATAACGGCCAAGGGTGTTTTCCACAGTTGGACCTTTCAAAATGCGTCGGTATGTAGATTACTGAAAATTAATCTGTTGTACGATTCCTATGTGTAGAGTCCAAAATAGTCAGCCTACATAGCGAACGCACATAGCTTTCTCCGCTGGATCTTTCTTAAGTCTTCCGGATTCAGCGCACGCAGCTTCCACAGTGCGCCTCTCTTACCCTAGCCAACTGGACAATCAGCAAGAATCTAAAAGAACAATTCCTCGTTCTCAAAGCAGTACCTGCATTCCAGATCTTTCTGCTATTCAAGCAACAGTGCCCTATGAGGAGCCTTGTCACAAGCCTCATGTTCCACTCTTCAAAGCCAGAAAGGTCTTCACTCTACAAGGCGCTGGATCTCCCAAGAGTAGGCCAGCCTGACTATTCCTAGAGTAATCCGCCATGAAGCCTTGGCACGCTCTATAAAAACCTATAAGGCATTATTAAGATATTCAGAAGTTCGTAATGTTTTCTGTTAAAGAGTCTTAATAAGAGCTATTTAAAGCGATGTGTTTTAAGGAACGTAAGTTTTACCGCTACCACTACTTCGTTGTCAGTGGATAAATGCCCATTTTAAAAATAGGGGTATTAAATCAACAATTGGCGAAACAACAATGATAGCTAGAGCAAATATGGGATGCACATAAGGAAGAGAGCATTCTAGGAGTCCTTACTGCAATCCTAGTGGATGAATTGATAGTAGGGGTTTTATTGCTTAGGGTACGCCGACAACCTTGCGATAATTATTGCAAAATGCAGATTTGCAGGTATGGTAATGGAACTTACACAGCTAGTTATGAACATTATCTGGCGTAAGCAAAAAGGACTGGCAATGAACCCCATAAAACCACCATAGTAAAATTCATCAAAAAAGGAACACTGGAAGGAGTGGAAGTACTCATAACACCAGTATTCAACGGGGTAGAGATGCCACTTGCACAAGAGGCAAAATATTTGGAAGTCATCTTTCATCATAAGCTAACATGTTAGTTTGGGTTAGTTTGGGTTAGATATGGTTAGTTTGGGTTACCACAAACAACCATAGAGCTTTTTGTCACAGAATCATTAAGCCCATGACAGCTTATGGTTCGGTGGTTTGGTGACTAAAGACACAATATGCTGGAGTGATACGTCGACTCAATGCCATCCAAAGGTAAGCCTGTCCAAGGCATTGGAGGGTCTGCTTAAGCTGCCACCACTTCACATATATATTCAGGGCGAAGCTAAATCAGTCGCATGCAGCCTGTCCAGAGGGCAAGCACTGTTTCAGATTCGATCTTAGTCGATTTTCTAAACAAACAGAGATGTGCTCGTAGGCACTTTAATTAACCATATGGGCTAGTTCTAAAGTCATTTTATAAATAAAACAAAACGCTTTAGCATTATATGAATATTTTAATAAGTTATTTTACCTGAAAATAACTGGAAGCTCATAAATAAACAAAACATAAACATTAAATGATTGTACGTAGTCAGTGCTACGATATGAACAATATCAGTCGAGACAAGTTTCGACCTTGAAGAATATGACATAAATAATACTCTTAAAAACTAAAGCATTGCGTAAACAGTTGTAATACTAAACTAATATATGATTATAAACATAACCTCGAAGCTATGTACAGTTAAATGCTCATGAAAGTCCCTGCGGAACTGCTACGCAGGAGCTCAGTTAGATCATCTAACTTTGATATGAAATACAATAATATACAAGCAATAATAACAGGATAAATATTACCTTAAAGTCCACCTATAAGCTACTATGTACACTATGTTCACAGTTGACGAGAAACGTTCAATTCGTTCAGCAGTTTATCTTCCAGCACAGGAAAGGTCACTTTAAACACTTACAAAGTCTCTGTTATAGATTCTATGTACAATGTAGTTCAATTTCTTGCAAATAGGAATGACTTGAATTAGTGGTTTGAATCTGGTATGCAGTTATTGCATAATAGCATGACCTGGATGCCTTTGTGAGTGCGGTTTTTATACACGCAAAAATGATTGTAAAACATGCTACGCAGGTAGTATAGGTAAGCTGAAATCCGCGTAGGGGATATAGCCTTTGTGAAAACTTGAGTATATTGGCAGACTAGTGCCGTTTAATCCTTATATGAGAATAAGGCCAGAGAATGTATGCAGACTAGGGCAGAGTAATCCTTATATTAGAATAAGGCAAGAGTATAGCAACCCAGTGTTATACTCTGATAGAGAATGTTGAAAACCCATGGACAAGACTAAATGGGAACGCTAGCACAAAGATGGTACCGCGTTAAACATTGAATGTGATTGTAAACGTGTATGTTTACTTACTTGGGTTACGAGACAAGATTCGATTACTTGTGTTTCGAGATAGAACTCGATGTTAGAATTCCCATGGGCAAGACCATTGGGGACGACTATACAGCGATGGTACAGCGTATTAGAGAATGTGAATGTAAACGTGTGTGTTTACTTACTTGAGATACGAGACAAGACTCGATTACTTGTGGTTCGCCATACCGAACATCAACACTACCATGGCAGAAGTCAAGTTTTCTCACCGTGATATTCGCAAAATCCTTGAAGAACTAGATACGCAAAAGGCATCAGGACCGGACGGAATACCTGCCATCGTGCTAAAGAACTGCGCCAACGAACTAACACCCGATTTTTCCAGGCTTTTTTCTCTTTCTTACAGAAAAGGGATTTACCCATCCTCTTGGAAAGTCGCTCGAGTGCAACCTGTTCCAAAAAAAGGCAAGAAAACCACGCCCTCAAACTATCGCCCAATTGCCTTGCTTCCAATAATCTCCAAAGTCATGGAACGTGTAGTCAATCAGCAACTACTCAAATACCTCGAGACCAACAGAATAATCAGCGATAATCAATACGGCTTCGCAAAGAGAGATCGACAGGAGATATTTTGGCCTATGTCACTCATATATGGAGTAGGGCAATTGAAAACTACGGAGAGTCTCGAGCGATTGCGTTGGATATTTCAAAGGCATTCGACAGAGTTTGGCATGACGGACTGCTCAACAAACTGCCGTCCTTGGGACTGCCCGCCTCTCTCTGCAGCTGGCTGGCCAGTTTCCTTAAGAACCGATCCCTACACGTTGCAGTCGATGGACACATCTCGGACACATTCACCATCAACGCGGGCGTGCCTCAGGGCGCAATACTTTCACCATCTCTGTTCCTCATCTATATTAATGACCTGCTGATCGAAACGAATAATCCTGTTTACAGTTTTGCAGATGACAGTACCCTTGTCTCCCACTTTAGATCAGAAAAACCCTTACCAGCGACTGAGACTCATCACCGCAGACAGGAGCAGATTACAGCAATTAATCAAGACTTGGAGAAAGTTCAAGCTTGGGGCGACCGAAATTTGGTCCAGTTCAATGCAGCAAAGACCCAAGCAGCAACGTTTACCAAGAGGGTCAATACAGCGGGCCCTGACGTCATTATGGCAGGATCGACCATTCCTTCATCCTCGTCAATCGGGCTGCTGGGTGTCTCGGTCAACAGCAATATGTCATGGCATGACCATGTTGCTAACATCGCAAAATCAGCCTCCCAGAAGCTTGGTGCGCTATTTCGCAACAAAAAACTCTACACACCGCAGCAGTTGCTCTTGCTGTACAAAGCGCAAATAAGACCGTGCTTAGAATATTGCTCACATATCTGGGGTGCCGCACCAAAGCATACCCTAAAGCTGCTGGATTCCATTCAGAAGAGGGCTGTGCGTCTCGTCGGGGATCCGGAGTTGACCCGGAATCTGGATAGTCTGGAACATCGCAGACGTGTGGCCGATATGTCTCTGTTTTACAGATACTTTCACGGCAGATGTTCCCAGGATTTGGCCCGCATCATCCCGTCCCTGGCAACTCCTGTCAGACAGTCCCGACAGACGGCAGGAGCGCACCAGTCCGTCGTACAACTAGAAACACCTAGAACATCGCTTTACCAGAACTCCTTTGTCTGGCGCACTGCATCACTGTGGAACTCACTTCCAGGACATCTGTTTCCCACTAATTACAACCTACAAATATTCAAGAACCGTGTCAATCAACATCTTCGCACACACACACCGCTCGTCGAGCGCCATAGGATCTCCCTTTAGTGTGTGTGCCACTGCCATAAAAGAAAAAAAAAAGGCTCGATTGTAGAAATCCCATGGGCAAGACCATTGGGGACGCCCGCACAACGATGGTACAGCGTCATACTTGTGAGATTAATGGCAGTCAGGGTGACGATAAATACCTGTTTGTAGGTTTAAGATGACGATGACTATGGCAGGATACCTCTATGTCACTTGAGTAACGAACTAGAGAGATTAGTGGGTCTCAAAACGTGAAAACTGACCCGACATGGCGGCTTGGCGCAGTGTCGGCTCGAACAGCGCCTATAGAGCGACTTACATAGCTAGGGTTCAAGATGCGACTGACTTCTAGAACGTGGGAACTAGATCAACTTGAAGAAGTTGTCAACGCCCCTTTGTCACCGCCTCTTTTGGCGGGATAATCGGACATAGAAAGGGCAATAATGTAAATATAGAGATATTGTCTAAAAACTTAGCATGACCGGTTGTCTAAATTAATATTATGAATTTTAATACAAATCCGGTTGAAATCTGCTGACTAGTTCTCATGAAATTCGATTATTAAAGATCGAATTTTTAGTTACTCCCTAGAAAATCCTAAAACTTCCTAGCTATAATGCTAGGAAATTTTAGGTTGGGTGAAGTGGCTATCCTGGAGGAGGCGCTGTGATTGGTCGGATGGACGTAGGATACGCGGCCGTTTTCAGATGAGTAAACGTGGTTACAACAGATGACGCTAGTAATATCGCCGGGAAACAGCGAGAAGCGCTATGATTGGTCGGAGGCCTTTCGAGGACCCTTTATTTTTAGCTTTCTATACTGTTGGAAGCAGTGGATAAACGTTGTAACCAAGAGATGGCGTTAGTAGTATGCCATGGCTTTTAATTTATTTGGAATGCGTGGACAGTGGCGTGGAATGTTAAAATTGTATAAAATTAAATCGTTAGATTTGAAAGCGTGTTCAAAATGGTTTTTGAAGAAGCACCCATCAGGAGAACGCACGGGAAATACTACAATACGCTATATGAAAAGTTACAAAGCGACATCATCATGAGAGTACGGACAAATAACATACTTCCCAAATATAGCTTTGACAAAACTTTCAGGATAAGCTTAACAAACCGAAATGCAAACATAGCTGTCTATATGGACGGATGAAAAACCTATGAGGGTTCAGCTGCCGGTATATTCGGACTCAAGCCAAAAACAAGAACCTGGCTGAGCTTAAGCAAATATGCGACGATAATCCAAGCGGAAGTTGTCGCAATACGTCATTGTGTAAATGAGTTGATAAGGCCAGCGTTTACTGGTAAAATCATTGCAATCTACTTTGACAACCAAGCGACAATAAAAGCAGTTAACTCAAAACTAGTGTGAGAACTATGCATTCTGAAACCCGAGAGCTGGGCAGAGGAAACAGACTGACCTTAGTCTGGGTACCAGTACATACAGGGTACAAAGGCAACAGAAAGGCTAACTCATTAGCCTGAGCAGAAGCCTAAAGGGCTCTCAATGGACCAAAACCCTTCTGCGGTAGAGCAAACCTTATCAAATTATGGATGCAAATGAAATATAAAGAATTCTGGAACGCCTACCAGGAATGAGACAGGCTAAAGGGTTTAACAAACAACACATCGCGAAAATTCACAGAATATCTACTAAGTCAGAAAAGAGGTACTTACAACTAGAATAACAGTTGAACTTTTAACAGGGCACTGTATTATCTACAAATATGTGAGTATGATTTGACTGGCAGAGCAACCGCTGTACAGGTTCTGTCAGGAAGAGGAGGAAACACCAGAATACATACTTTGTCACTGCGAGGACTTGTAAAATCTGAAGTTTTTTACGCTGGGAAAAGAAAACTAACCTATGAGGTCTCATGGAGAAGACGGAGTTGGATAAAGACCCTTCAATGGCTTTTTGAAGGCAAACACAGTAGATTTGAAAAAGTCACAGTGTGGAGGATAATAGCCCATAAGCCCTTAATCTAATCCAATCCACCGACATATACAACGTTTTGATTATATATTTATCAGTACTCGCAAAGGGTCAACATTTGAGGTAATACTGATCCACTTATAATTCAGGGAACATATGATAACTAACAAGTAGTTGGAATTTCTGAAACGCTACATAATATCAGAAATAATAAGCACAATGACTAACATCAATAAAGTTTGAGTTTCAACACGTTCATTTTATTCATCCAGTCTTTCGCTAAACGATTTCTTCTTATGGTCATACATTTATCATAAAATTTTTAGGAGAGCAATCAAATTAATATGACTCAATTGAAATGTCATTTACCAAGTAGCCAACCTCCATCCATGCTATTAGATTAATGCGGGCAACTATTTAAGTCGAAC
>MU182602.1:30199-76392 GCA_016904865.1 Pissodes strobi | reverse complement strand
CTCCATCCATGCTATTAGATTAATGCGGGCAACTATTTAAGTCGAACTGAGGAAACCTTTGATTTTTCATGAGTTTATGTTATTGTGAAAATATCATTTGGCCTTCTCACATGCCATAACCTGAGGAAACCTGGTAATCGCAAGAAAAATCAGCTTTTTGTGTTTCTCGACATTTTAGAAAAATCCATGTTCCGTGCATGTGCCTGTATATCTGTGGCGATGATATTTCATAGAATCAAAAAGCCATTGTCTTATTACCATGATTCACCTCTAAGCTCAGCAGGAATGTTTTAAGAAACACTTAGTAAATTTCAGACGTTTTGGGAAAAAAAAATTCATCTATTCCACCACTTAAAATATCAATAAAGTTGCGAATTACCAAATAACATTAAATAACCACGAGACCTTCCTACACTGATTACAACAATAGCATTTGAAAACGGTCTAGTAGCCGCATTGTTAGGACGCATTGTGAATGGTCCATTACAACATCCTTCTGCTAAAATTCAATTCGCGAACAAGGCTGCATTGTTAGAAGGTCCCCATGAATAAAAATCGTTATTCTGATGTAGATATGTGACGTCGTCCCATAATCTTTCGACAATGGCGCATTTTAAGAAATATGCCAATTAACTCTTTCATATTGCTGTACGTTTGTTATAAACGCTTTACCATCTTCCATGGTTATCATGTCACTGTCCACTGTATGGCTCTATATTGTTAAGGGAATTAAAACAATATGAAGAAATTATGAAAAATGTGTGCTTTTCTCCCAATTTGAGCAAGGGAAAATTGAAATAGAAAAATAGTTTAGGGGGTCAGGGTAAACATATTTGCTCTTTGATAATCTAGTTATAATTAGGAATCAGTTTGTGGTGTGATGATTTTAATCCATCGATAAAATTTTCGGAATCATATTGGCTGAAAACAGCACCAATTTGAGCAGGCAACCATAAGCCGTACGTAGAAACGCCATAATATTCCAGAGTAAAGCATAAATAAAAAATATCTGGTATTTATTGAAACATTAATGTTCATAAAGCGATTGATTCAAAAATTCTTTTCCTGTATCTGCTTCTTACAGCTTATATAGTTCTATAAAATAAATCATGTTTTTACAATTTTTATAATTTTTTAAATTGTAATTTATGACCGATCCTTGCCTAAATGAGCCAAATCATCTGCGCCAATCCTTCATTACATGAGCCTAAGAATTTTCTTTCTATTTGAATCTGTGGCGTCCTCATATTAATTGGGTAAATTCCAAAGTAAAATTCATATAGGTTTACCGCGAATAAATTGTTTGCAGCCGTGTTTGCCAAAATATGTATTTATTTATTTATTTTATCAACGGGCAAGACCCAATTACAATGATTAGTGTACACATTCTAAATAGTCAAGAGTTATTAGCAGAAAATAACAAAAACAGATACCCCTACAACTCGATGTATACAAATGTTATTCTCAGTTAGAGATGAAGACTTGGCACGGAAATGTTTTATAAGATGCAACCAAATCTATCTGATGATGTTGATTAGTCAACCTAACAGTTCTGGGAATGAAAGTACTTTAACCATAATTTGTTCGATGAATTCAGGAGATGCGGCTCTTCCGAGTAATATGTTGTAGAAAATTTAGAGTTCTCTTCTTTTGTGACGTAATATAATTGGAGACATATTGAGCAAAGACGGTAATTCACAGTCGATATAGTTTATTTAATTTCTATGTCACTTTTTTAAACAACAAATAAGAAGTTTGAATATGAACGCCATAAAAACAAGACCAGACATAAGAATCATACTCCAAATAGGAGCCAACAAGAATGCAATAAAGTGTTCTCGAAACCTTTAAGTTAGCGAAGTCTTGAATGGCTCTTTAAATAAAGCCCAACATTTGAAAAACCTCTGACAACATTATTAAGGTGCTGAAAAAACTGTGTGTCCAGGTCCTGGCAAAAGATGTATTCTCGAGATAGCATTGGTTGATCTTGCACTGAAAATGTATTGAGGTCCTAGAGCGGAAAAATGTTATGGCTCTAGCTTTGCCTAGGTTGAGATGCATGTCGTTGCTCAAACACCAGTCTTGCAGGTTAATCGAGTGATACTGGAGCTTGTCACAATCCTCAGGAGCCCTGATTAGACAACTTACTTTGCGATCATCGGCAAAAAGCAAATAGTGCGATGTATAACATTGATGAAAACATTAAAAAAAAATGGAATAAGGTGTGACCCTTGGAGAACATCGGAGAGTATATTGAAGGCATTTATGAGAAAATTACCAATCCCGACAATCTGCCTGCATCCTGTCAAATAACTCCTAAACCAAGAGGTAAGAGGTTCGCCAATCCCAAACATTCCGAGCTTAAACCAAGACGCTATGAGAATCTGTGTCGAACGCCTTGGAAAGACCAGTGTAAACTGTATCAATCCTAGCCTTCCTCAAGGACAGTCGCAGGAAATCTCCACTTGTTAACGAGGTCTAAAACCAAATTGTTGATCGATTTGGAGAAGTTCCCGTAGAGGAGATAAAAGGTTGCAAACCAAACTCTCAAATGCCTTACGAATTTCACTCAGTATGCTTATAGGACGGTAATTTGTTATTGATACCTGATATCCGATTTAAAAATTGACTTCACAATGCTTTCCTTCCAATAATCTGAGAAAATTTCAGTTTGGTGTGAGAGATTGAAAATATGGTAAAGAGGTCTGGAGAAATTAAAGCAGCAATTTTTCCGCTTACTGTTAACAAAGGACCAAAATATTTTGACATTAGTGTTGATTGCCGGTGCAGTATGAAATATATAGCTATTATCAGATTCTTGTGTCAGTTGTTTGCATAAACGTCTCAACCCAACAACATTTGTTTGGATTTTCTTGAATTTTTTGTGGTCAATTTTCTTCTGAATTAAACAATTTTTCAAATCAGCAGGGAACCATAACGGAAATTTTCTGGCTGAGTAGAAAACTTTCGATAGTGATACAAATAATATCATACGGAATATTTAACATTGTATCTACTGTCTTATCCCTAAATAAAATGTTGCCATTTAATTGGTCCAAAAACTATACTATATCATGAAAATTGGCGAAGTTAAGACAATCATATTTGCTTTTGTATGAATATTTATGCCAAGGGGTTGATGGATGACAGACAGGGAGAACACTTCTTTCTAAATCCCTGCTGAAAATCAGGTCCACTAGGCTATTGTGTGATGACAGGACGTGATTCCGTTGGAGGAGGTTGTGAAAGTTGCAGGCATTGAAAATAACCTGTATGCAGACTCCATCTGAGGAAATACCACATCATTTGCTGTTAATGTAGAGTTCTGTCCACTATCCTGCCACAGAGCACATCTCAAATTAAAGTCACAAATAAGATGCAAAGGAAAGTTGGGCATTCTCAAGACCAAGACATCCAGATTTTCTGAGAATACTTTGTATGTTTTGACAGGAAAATTAGGAAATATATAAACCACTCCCAGCTTAAAGCCAGCTTTGCCAGTACCAACGGAAACAAAGACTTTCTGGAACCTGTAATGGATTTAAAAGTGCTCCACCCCTCTCTTGAAAATAGTGTCCTCTAATGATACGAGGGATAATTAGTACACTGCTTTTAGATGTTTCAAAGTAATTTAATGAGATATTTTTCTCTACACATGTTTCGGCTTGATGAGGCCTTTATCAAGAGTAGTTGAATACTAAAATCTAAATTTTTATACCCTACTAAACCGCCTGACGGTATTTTGTTTTTATTGCACTGTCAATTATGCAGGTGTTTAAAGAGCAGGTATTTAAAACGTTTGTTTTTGTGACTTTTGGATTTCTAGGTACTCCAAAAGGTTCAGCCTTTTGCTTTTTGTTTTGGTGTGTAAAAGTTTGACATTATTCGTATCTATAAAATGGTTATTTTCTACACAATGTTTTGCTAAGCCAGAGTTTTTAATATTAAGTAAAATCGATTTTTTGTGTTCTTTAATCCTAATATTTAAATTTCAACCAGTTTGTCCTACGTATACAGCTTCACAGTTCACACAATTTATTTTGTAAACACCAGAGTTAGATTGTTTGTCAATTTTGTCTTTATTGTTGATTATTCTTCTCCCTAGATTATTCTTATTAACCTGAATTGTTTTACAGCCAAATTTATTTAATTTTTTTTTAATTTTATCTGTAATTTCCGGAATATAATTATTGATAAATTTAAATAGCTCCTTTTCTAATTTTAATGTTAATAAAATTGTCTAGTTAAAATGTTCTTCTATTTTTTCTTTATTAATTTGTCAGTCAAAGCGGTCTTTGATATCGGATGATACAGGGGCCGTCCTATGGGTACATGTACTTCAAAATCTAGTTCGGACTAATGTCCGTAGGGTGCTGGTCACGGTGAAATTATGATACTCGGACAACATTAATCGGATGATACAAGGCCCATTATGTTCATCTACCGTGGCTTAATTCGCCATGACTCTGCGGATATTCTCCTAACTTCAAATATGAACGTATGCCGAGTCTCCAGGACGTCGTTAATCGGCTGATACAGATAGAACATGTACATAGATCTACATGTAAAATTACGTTTCTTATACAGTCAATATCTCTATATAAAATTAGTAAGTAAAAGCATGCCGCGATCCACTCGCATTAATCAGACGATACCATCCGAAAAAGAAATGTAAAAAACAACGTTTCTGTGTGTACTATTCCAGGTGAGAACCAATTCTATTACGCAAAATTTATACTTTCATTATTTTAATTCTACGTAACTATATATGCTGGGGGACGTACATAAGGGCTCGATCCTATTTTCTTGTCGCAAAGGGCAGATAAATTTTCGGCTAGACTCAGGGATGACCGTAAATCGTTAAAATATCTTCAAATAAGGCATTGCTCTAATTTGTGAGTTATATACACAATAAGTAAAAATTCCAAGTTTAAATGAAATCAAAATTCATGCAGTAGGGAGTTTAGTTAACGGATTACTGACTAAAATAAAACAGACTTATCTTTCTATTACCTCGAGGACAAGCTCATAGCCTAAGGTTGTAAATATCTTTGCGAAGGCCATCTGGCACTGGCACGACAAATACCGTTAGAGACAATAAGTTGTAGGCAGAGTGACGACAATTAGGGCTTTTACAGCACAGCAAATTTAAGGCAAGTATATTGTTAGTTTTATTTATCTAGTTTAGAATTGATCAGTGATTTGCCCTAAAATGTTTTTCTAGTTGATCTCAAATTGATCGGGTTAAGGTGAGACAGAATAATATATAAGACTGAGTAAAACTTGCCATACAAAATAGGGTGATGATACAGTATATATAAGATAATCATAATAATCATAATTTGTTTATGCCAAGATAATCATAATAATCATAATTTATTGGTGCGAAGATAAGCATTATAATCATAATTTATTGGTGCGATAATAGTCATAATAAACATAATTTATTGGTACCACAAAATATACAATATTTGACACAAGTCTAATTAAAATACTTAAAAAATATTCAAGAATTAAAACTATAAAATGCATGAAAGAATTCAAGAATTACAAAAATATACAAAATACACTAAAATACACACTGTTTTAGTGTTAATAAAATAAACACCAAAAGCACTGCATTAGAAACATTATAACAGGTTAAAATCACAACCAAGTAAACTGGATCAAAATTAAATGATCAGCCTTAAAGGACTAATACATTTTTGTAATAATAATCTATACTTTTATAAATATGAGATAAGCGTAATCACAACATAGTTTTTAGAATGCCATGGCCCATTTGCACGACTTCAGGCAGTATGGTAACCTATTGTTGACGTGTGCTGTATATTGTGTCTGGATAATATTTAAATTATTCCGATTGGCTTTATATGGTAAAATGTACGATAACGATGCATCTCAGAAAAGAAAAAATGATATATAAATTAAAAGGCTGGGCCCGTTGTGCTCCCCTTGTCGCAGAAAAAATGCCTGCATTTCCTGTGAGATATCAGTTATCGTCCGCGTACCGAAAACACACATTTGTAGCAGTAGAGATTTCAGGATCTTTAAATTACAAGGCTGGGCTCCTTGTGCTCCCCTTGTCGCATGAAAAAATATTGGGCAGGTCCCGTTGCGACCCCTACACTGCCAGGTCCTTTTAGAGCACGCATCTCAACCCGTTGGTAGCATGCCAAAAAGATGAGATACCAGCTACAATCGCGTAACTTCACCAAACACGGGTGTTATTGAACCCAGAATATCTGACATGAAATCAGCAAAGTTAATAGAGCCAGAGCTGAAGAGGCTCTACTTTCACAAACATTGTAAATAGAAGTGGAGTAAAGGCAAATACACTGCGCAACTTATTTAACGCACAACCAAAATTTTGTCTCAATTTTGATATTATGTATTTTTGAAATTTGTCGTTAGATTTTATTGATTTTTTCAAGAATCGTAGGTTTTTTCCTTAAGAATATCACTGCCTTTATGGTTTCGGTTAACAACGTAATTTCGATATTATACTGGGTGTTATAAAGATGTTTATTTTTTTATGAAAATTCGAAACACCCTGTAGGGTATACTGGCCATTACAAATGATTGCAATTATAGCCCAATTGTAGCCACTTGCTTTCTTTAAATTTCTTTTTTTATTCATTTGTTTATCTCTGTTACTTCATTAAATACACAATTTTTAGATCAAGGTGATTTTTATTAAACTTAATATCCTACATGTTTTTGTCAGGTAGTCATTATTTATTAAATTACTAAAATGAATACCGATATTACACTTTTGTTATCTTCGATATCTTATTTATTGAAAACGATTCGAGTTGTCTTAGAAAAAATGTACCTAATGAAAACTTGAAATAACAACAACCCAAAATGGACGAATTGCTTTAATTAACGCAACAACAGTAAATAACATAAAAAACACATAAAATTAAAATAAATAAAGAATCAGTTTCTGGTATTTCCACCCATGGCTCGAATGACCTGCCGACATCTTTGATTCATACTTTAAACTATGTGTCTTATTTCATTCTGATCTAAGCCGTTCTACAATTCAACCTAACGTTCTCCCAATTCTTGTAAATTTTGTGGTTGTCGTCCTTGACTATATAACCGCCTGCCTATAATATCCCAAACATGTTGAATGGGATTTAGATCGGGACTACAGGCTGGCCAGTCTATGTAATTTATTCCAACTTCAGCGAGATAATTTCTTACGTTAAGACCCGTGTGGGGACGCGCACTATCATGCTTAAGCAAAAAATTGAGTCCTATATAGAATGCATAAGGCACAACATTTTCTTCAAGAATATTTGTAATGTACCTTTCAGAATTCATATTCATATTCAAATAACGTTTTCATTAGCAAAATTTAATCTGGTCCTTCGATGATCTACTGTTAATGAGGGTTCTCGAGCAGCAATTCTGGGTCTCAAGTTTACTTTTCTCAGGCGTCGGCGCACCGTTTGAGCTGCTCATATGAGCGAACCACCTGCGTCTTGAAGTCGAGATCTTAAATTTCTTGCAGTTGTAAATAGTAAATGTAAAGGACAGTTTCTAAATCAAAAAATTATCACTAAAATGATCACTAGCGATCCCTAGTCTCCCTACCTAACTTCATACCGCTAATCCTCCCACATAACCTCACATTACAAGCCCCCCCTACCTATTTTCAAACCAATATCCCCCTACCTAGCTGCATACCGCTAGTCCTCCCACCTAATTTCAATTTGTAAATTCCTCCCACCACTCCTCATCTTTTTAAATAGGAACGCTACAATTTTCGATTATTCATTATGTCAGTATTAATTTGTCAGTATTAATTTGTCTCCAGTCAGAGTAACTACTAAAGATGTTTGAATACAGTGATTGTAATAAGAGTTTTACTGAAAAGGGAAGTGTGCATAGACATAAAAGAGAATCATGTCATTTTCGGGAAAAGTTGCTGTCCGATTTTACAAGCGTAGATTTCAAGTTCCTGCCATTGCAATGCCTAATAAACAATGTGCAACCTTATGAACTATTAAATATTTGGGAAAGTTACCAAGTGCATATAAAGCCAACTTTAACCTGCAAATAGAATTGCCTTGCTTTATTCATTACAACAGACCTGATTGGCGCACTGAAATAGATGACCCTCCAAGCTCCCAGAGTAATTGTGTATTATGTAATAAGACATTATCTAAGTTAAATATCAATAATTAAGTATTCAAATGAATTTTTAGGAAAAATATGTACAACTTTTATTTCTAATTAAACCTTTAAAACTTGAATAATAAAGGACAGAAGTCTCCTGCTGAAAACTCTTAACTGTATAGGTAGCAAAACAGATAGACAGATAGATAGACAGAGAGACAGACAGCAAAACAGACAGACAAGCAGACAGACAGACAGACAGCAAAACAGACAGACAGACAGATAGACAGCAAAACATACAGACAAACAGATAGATAGACAGATAGACAGCAAAACAGACAGACAAACAGATAGACAGACAGACAGACAGCAAAACAGACAGACAAACAGACAGATAGACAGACAGACAGCAAAACAGACAGACAGACATGCGGTCAGAGTAACTACTGATGTTTCAATGCAGTGATTGTAATAAGTTCTTTGCCAAATCTATATAGACATAAAAAGCAATCATGTCCTTTTCAACCATCCTGTTATGATGTGCAGTTACCTGTTTATAAAGAAACAAAAAAATAGAAAAGCAGATTTTTAGCTAAGTGATCACCCAGTAAAGAGACCTAAACTAGATGATAGTGTAGTGCATTTTCCAATACTCAAACTTATCCTTTCGCAATGCAAAGTCTGTAACACATGGTACATCAAAAAAAAAAAGAAACTTAGCGCCCATTTAAGATCAAACATTCATAAAACTGAAGTAATAAAGGAAAAAAAATGAAAATGTGAAAATTTCATCAATTCCAGTAAGTCTTTCGGGAGATGAAGGGTTTAGTGAAACTTATGTTTCTTAGCTCTATGTTTTAAAAAATACAATGCTCTGCTGCCTAAGAACAGCTCCATACATCATCAACCCCGTTGTCTTACAGCACTTACTCTTAAAAAACGATCATGGGTAGGACACGAGGTCTACCTTGACCTGCCCGTCTCGAATGTTCTCCTTGTTCTCTGTACCTTTAAACTACCCGCGCTATAGCTGTGTGATATATCCCCAACCTGCGAGCTATGCAGCTGTAACTCCACCCTTCACCATGTAATGTAACTGCCTCAACACACTCATCACGAGATAAATTTCTGGACTGCCGTTCCATTATCCACGAATTATTGCTGAACTGTCAACAAAAACTGATATTGTCACTTCTGTAGTATCGATTTTCATAGCCTGCCAGCAATGTTCTCTTTTTCGATTAAAAAAAATGTATTCAAAACACGTGGTATTTCAAAACAGTGTATTTAATGAAGTAACAGAGATAAACCAATAAATAAATAAAGAAAATGTAAGGCAAGCATGTGGCTACAATTTGGCTATAATTGCAATAATTTGCAATGGCCAGTATACCCTACAGGGTGTTTCGAATTTTCGGAGAAAACATAAACATCGGTATACCGAAATTATTTTTTTAACCGAAACCATAAAGGCAGTGATATTCTTAAAGAAAAAAACCTACGATTCTTGAAAAAATCAATAAAATCTAACAAGTTTCAAAAATACATAATATCAAAATTGAGACAAAATTTTGGTTGTGCGTTAAATAAGTTGCGCAGTGTATTTGTAAGGTAAACTAGTGTTATTACCTGTTTCCGTAAGTGGGTAGTACGTGCATGGTTAGTTTAAGTAGTTGGATTAGTTGGGTTACTCTGGATTAGTCCCTGCATTTTTCTGTCTCATTTTGTTATTGAATTTGTAATTTTACGATTACATTTCTTGCTGTGTTCTTGACTTATCATATATTTATTTATTCTGCAATTTTATGTGAGAGATCTATCTTCGGTTAATTATCCAAGGTTAATTTTTACCAGATATTTACCCACCTGTTTATTGCTTTGACATAGCAGTATTTGAAATAACAAGATCTTTCTGTCTCACGTTGTACTAGTTGATCTTTGTCTAGGTTAAACTTGTCCACTGTACTTTACGAATGTTGTAGTTACTTGTTCTCTTCTACATTAAGAAATTCCACCAACGAGTGAGATGACATATTCTGATTGTTTGGCATCCAACGACTTTTATTTCTAGCGTAGGAAGGCAGTCTATTTTCAGGGCGGATTTAAAGTATTAGTTTAGTATGGCTTAAACTCAAAGCGACAGAGGAAAGTGGCCCTAGCAGGGTAGGTAATTATCAGTTTAATAGGAAAGAAACGTATATCAACAACTACTACAAACACAACGTAATCTTGGGTCCTAACCAACCATTTGCGCAAGGGCTATCTACAAATGATATTAAATAATCTATGACGATCAGAGCTACGTCTTTACTTCTGACATGCAAATGCATTCCAGGTAGGGGTTGTTTCAAACTAGAGAAGGATGGTTACTTCCCATAAGAGCCTATGTTCATTTACTATCGCCCCGTGCCCCGTAGTCTGCTTGCTGTCATTGCATCTTCTACGTTTTCGTTGTATTTTTAGCTAGATGTTTTAGAACCATTGATAATTGTGCTTTGGTGCCATGAACATTGAGAAACTTGATACTTATTATATTTTTTGTTTGATCCTAAAGAATATCCCATAAATTGGGGACTATAGCAGAAACCAAGTGGCTGTTTTGCAGAGTATTTTACAGCGTAGTGTTTTTATTGATTTTTTATTAAATAAGGTAGGAACAACTTAAATTATTTTTAAGTGTTAGCAAGTCTAGGAGGAATAATAATATTTTACCTAATATTGTAGATAAGTTGTCAAACTGAGGGTTTTATTATACAGTGTGTCACTTAGCTATTTAGGTAAATTTAAGTAATTCTTATTTATACATTGTTTAAGTTTCTTAGATTGTGACCCGAGAAGACTTCACGGTTTAGTCTTCTCGGTTGTGACCATAAATATATTATATCATACAGCAGATTTTTCATTCATAAGCACCCATGTTATTAGCATTATGAATGTAACACTTACTAGTTAATACACACAGATTATAAAACTAATGCTTTCTTAATTAAATTTTATTTTCCATCATTTGGAAGTAGAATATCGAACTCTGAGTGCCACAAGTAATTACTATTTTGAATATCAGTAAACATGTACATAGATACAAATATACTTGTTTGTGCAATAAAAGGAGTTTTAACTAATTAATTTTCAACGATAAAAAAACAATAATTTCATAAGAAATAGTTTAAATATTTTATCCATTTAAAATTTTGAGTTTAACCACATTTGTATAAATTCTAAACAAAGAAACCTGTCTTGCCCGTACATCTTTGCGTCTTGTATATTAAGGCTTTCGCGCCAACTTCGTCGCGTGGCTACATCACGACACAGCAGTTGTCAGTGAAAAAATCCGGTTGATGTAACCATCCTTCTCTAGTTTATTATTCTTGGGTAACACTAGCCTTTGAAGGGTTAACAGTGTTGCCATTCGTAGCGACTTGTCGCGAAAATAGCGATTTTTTGATGACTGTGAGACATAGCGGCGATTTACAAAAACAAGCCTATTTGTAGCGACTTTTTCGAATTTTGACTTAGGTTAGGAAGTTTTGTTAATCACTGTTTTGCGATTTGGAATTATCGTATTTATCTTGATATTCAAATTATAATTGAGGAGCGGGAGCCACTGTCATGTCTGCTCTATCGGCTCGGCTCGGATTAGATAGCATCAGTTGTGGTCCGGGTCCAGGACTTCCCCGAAATCGATCGTCAAAACCTTTTGTTTTTATTCCATGTTCCATAATTTGTGTGTTCGTCTGCCTAAACGCAATTTAGTGCATTTACCTTCTGCTATAGGCAGTATACTTTATACCAACTGCTAAGCCATCTTTAACTAATACATGATAATCAAAATACAACAATGATTGGTTTTGTATTTTGTCCAACGTTTTTTCGTATTGGGTAGTGACTAATTAAATTAGTTTTTGATGTGTTGTGTGTTATATTGTTAGTTTTAGTGAAAACACTATTTTGTTTCTCCTACGTTTTTATTAACTATTTTTCCCTTTCAATTTTATGCAGCAAAATAAAAAATCCTATTCTGTAAAAAACACGTTTTTTTTTTTTTTTTTTAGGATACTACACCTCTGTCTGCGTCAGAAGAAAGTAGCGACAAGGTAGCGACTTTTCACACCAGGTTGTAGCGATTTTTGGCTTTGCCGCTCTGGCAACACTGGGGTTAATATGATAATCTTCTTAAAGGTATTCTGTGTTAGATGGTATCGAAGGTGTCCGCTAGATCATGGAATTTGTAATTAAAATATATTATTGCGACAGTGAAACAGTTGAACAAAGCATTATTGCTATGGTATGATAATCGAGATGATAATGAACGCAACGAGGCAAGAGGGTAGATGCCTAAATTTCTTCAGGAAACAAATGTTTCTTTATAACCACAGTCTATTCAGTCCCCACATTTCAACACTATAGAACAAAGGTGGAAGGAATATGCTGCTAAGAAGGGATTTAAATAATCACAATTAATTTAGAAGCCGAGAACAAGTTATTCAGGCCCTCCAGGATGCCTGGAGAAAATTGAACCCAAACAAATTAAACAAATTGATTTTAAGCATGCGGAGTAGTTAGTTATTAATTACAGAAGTTACCTTATTAAACTAATTTATTTAGCGATTTTATTAATAGGGCCCGCTTCTCATTTTTATGAAATATAAAATACCTTTAAGTTTATTAACAAAATTTATAAATCTTTAGCAAATGCACACTCTCTGTTATACATAGGGTGAAGATGTTTGGAGTCTTGTTCAAACTGTCGGTGTGCCATTGAAGCCATTGACAAGAATGTCGGACAAGAACCGCATATTTCTTTCATTAAATGATTTCTGAAGCAATGTGTTAAAACGTCTTATTTAGTTGTAAACTGCAATAACGCATTAAATGCATTATATGATATTAAGGAGTACTACTGGAATCTGAAGAGGGTTACTTATTATCCACAGGGTATCACGACCTATGAAATTACTATTTTCCTTCAAATAAGTAAAACATCATGTATTCTATACTGCCCCCATAAACAGCAACATGGTGCATATGTCAACTCTCAACTTTTAATTACCGTTCGCATCGATTTTAATGTTATTTATTGAATTTTAAAACAAAGAGACTCGCAATTTTACACGTGATTTATTGCCAATCTCGTTGCAATTCACATATAGATCTAATGTACGCAAAAAGCGAGGTATATACTTCATGCTGTAAACCCATTGTGCAAAATGTCTCTATAATTTTCTCTACTTACTTCCGTATTTTGCATTTAATATCGTGAGTATTAACGCTAATATGTGCATACATGTTTTCCACAATAATGCCCTTCAATGTAAATAGTAATGTGTTTAAAAAAATAAACTCGGATTGACTAAAAATCGTGCAATAATGAATGTATGAATACTTAAGGGTGTTTTTAATTACCACCGGTACTATCTTTTTTTTCAAATTCACTCCCAGATATAAAAAATGCATACGAGTGAAGGTAATAGGCAATAACTTTCATCCAAAATATATTTTTAAATGGCGCACCTACCTTTTTTTATATAATCCGGTATTGTATAATATAATCCAAAGCAAGCCAGTTGCAAATAGTTTAACACAGAAAAAAACTAACTTTTGGCGCTTTGTGCCGGCGCGGCGTCTAAAATACGAAGTGATCCGGCGGACGCGACGTCGCGACGCGTCGCAAACACGCTGCTTCCGCGGAATTACTAAATTTCACCGAAATGATAACTTCGCTCCAGAACGATGCTTGAAGTCCGGTGGAAAATGCGCGTGTCAATAGCGTGTTGGTTATGAAAATTATATGTAGCAACTTACAAAATTTTAATTTGGTTTATTCCTATTCTACGGTCAGTCTTTCGAGGTGAATCAGTTCCGGTAAAACGTACAAAAATTAATCCACAGGTGCAAATGATTTGACTTAGTAATTTAAGGTAACTCAAGTTATCTAGGTACTCCCCTCAGATCAAAAGAAGGACCTGTTCTGTGTGAAGAAACCAATTGGCGGTAAGAACAATGTAAGTAGCTATCGACCAAACAGCATTATAATAATGTTACGTTTTCGTGGGTTCTAACAAAATCACAACTTATACTAATAAATATATAATAAAATTATACTCTCTTTATTCTTTATCACTCTATATAATTAAACACACTAAACTACTTTTATAACTTACTCTTATAACTTTACAACTATTAGATCTTTACAATTCAGAACTCAATGATTTATCTAACTACAGCACGCGTTCTGATCATATCGAGCCTTCATTCGGTCACTGGCGATACGTTCAAGCGGTAGTCCCCACCGATCTGCAGTAGTCCCCACCCATCTATGGAGGTCGGTGGTAGTCCCACATTAAACTGTTTCAGCTTTCCCCTCGATCTTGTTTTGGGTCCTTGACTTGCTGCACAGGTTGAACACTGCCGGCACTATGATTTCACATCCTGGCAGTAGTTTACCCAGTTTGTTCACACTGAGATGAGCACCAGACTTTCCATTATGAACTTCTTCCATGACTTCCGATACTTTCTTACTTGATACCACTAACTGCGTCTTCATTTCTTGTTTGTATCTGGCTTTGATCCAGCACTCATAGCCGAAGAAATCATAGATTATTTAAATAAACAAGATATAACAAACTGTATTTGTGAGATGAAAATTATGAAAGATAAAGAAAAAAGCTCGTTTCGTTTGGGTGTCCCAAAGGACTTTGTACTGCAACTCAATGATGGAGCAATGTGGCCGGTCGGCACAATAATAAATTTTTTCATGAATGTTCAAAATCGACCAAGGATGTTGGGAAAAACAAATTAAGTGTCCTCCATGCAAATGTACAATGTATCAAAAACAAAATTTTAGACTTTCAGGTGATCCTTAATGAGGGTGAAACAGATTGCTATTTGTGTAAATGAGCACTGGCTCGTCCCTGATGAATTTTCCACCTATAATAGACATGGTTATACGGCTGCTGCCGGTTTCTCCAGGTCAAATCTGGGGCATGAGGAAGTAGGCATATAAGTAAAGAAAGGTCTAGTTTTTCATGACCTTAATATGGCAAGGTTCTCGGAAGAGGTCCAATGTGAGGTCGCAGATATTTTTCTTAATGACACTAATACTCTTTTAATAACTGTTTACAGGTCACCAAATGGGAATTTTAATAGATTTACCGATCTTTTGACAGAAATACTTGATTCTTTAAACACTTCAGTACGGATCATATTTACAGGAGATTTTAATGTACATTTCTCAGAAAGCAAAGATCAAAATGCATTGTTTCTTAAAAATGTGTTCTATTCCTATGGTATTGGTCTGTATGAGACGGTTGATTTCCATACACGGTATGATGCTTGCATTGACAATGTTTTTACAAGCATCCAACTAAATCAATATTCTGTTGGCCCTTACAGTTTTCCAGCGTTATCTGATCACCGGGGCATCATCTTCAGCTTTAATGCGTTTGCGACCTCCTGTGGTACCAGCACTAGAGTAAACTATAGGCCAATCACAGAGCAGGGTCTGTTTAGAATGTATAAGAACATTGAGACAGTTGATTGAGGCTTTGTTGCTGGGCCAGGGGAGAATGTTGATGCAGGGTAGGAAAGATTCTTAAATGTTATAACTGATGCTGCTAAGGTGAGCTTTCCAACTAAATGAAAGGTACTTGGCCAGCATCCCAGGGATAGGATTAACTGGTTCAATGATGTATTGAGGGGTATGAGGGACAGGCTTCAGATGTTGAAAATCATTAACGGGCGGGATCCAATATTGATGCCTAAACATATAGTTAATGATTATAAAAGAACGTATGTTAAAAAAAACCGCATATGACAACATTATCAATAGATCCACCGATAGGCAGTCTGTGGCGTGGAATATAATTAAAACTCATAGTAACACTAAAGCAGCCCCTTTATCAATAAACCTAAATACGGAAACCTTTAACAACTATTTCATTAGCGTAGCTGAGAATATAATTGCTGAGCTTCCTGATCCCGTCAAGACTTACGACACCTTCTTAACAGGCAACTTCAATACTGAAATGTTCATTTTTAAAGAAGTTACATACAACACGGTGAGAGACAAAATATCTTCTCTAAAAAACTTAAAAAGCAAGAACTGCTATGATCTAAACTCAAAAATTGTTAAAACTCAAAAATATCATAGTATATCCTTTGACTAACTTAATTAACCTGTGTATCACCCACAATACTTTTCCATCCACTTTAAAAGTAGCAAAGGTTGTACCCATATATAAACATAAGGGTGCTGTTGAGGATCGAGCTAATTATCGTCAGGATCAAATGTCTGCTTTTCTTGAGAGCAATAACATCGTCACACCATGTCAATACGGCATCAGAAATAAAAAGTCAACTACCTTGGCCATCAATAACTTAACTGAATTTGTCACCGATGGTCTGGAAAAGGGGCAGGACACTGATGCCTCCTTCTTTGACTTAACAAAGGCTTTTGACTGTGTTTCATTTGATATTCTTTTAAATAAACTCGCTTATTATAACTTCAGTCCAGTTAGGTCTTATTTATTCGAACGTACACAGTATGTTACATATGACAGAGGGATGTCGAAAAAACTTACTGTCAAACATGGAGTTCCATAGAGCTCAGTGTTGGGTCCCTTGCTGTTTCTAATCTGTATTAACGACCTGCCAAATTACTCAGACAACTCTAACCTAATTCTATTTGCAGATGATACAACCAGCTTATGGCGGCATGGTCCTGATGATCATGTATTGGATTTTGTCGCGGAGATGCATTAACGGGCGGGATTGAGCAGTGGTTCCAGGCAAACAGAGCTTAAATAATTCAAAAACTCAAAATCTCAATTTTACACTTAGGCCTTTGAATCCGGCTCTGTCCTCAGGTAGCTCTGTAGAGTTTTTGGGAGTATATCTGGACCCTGGTCTTACCTGGGCTGAGCATGTTGCTAACCTTTCTATCAGACTCTCAAAAACTATCTATCTTATTAGAAGCTTAGCCAAAAGTATATCTAGGTGCACACTTATGTTGGCATATCATGGCTACTTCTCTTTCACTATGTCCTATGCAATCCTAAATTGGGGACACTCATCACATGCCTCTAGAATATTTGGGTTGCAACGAAGGTGCGTGCGCATAATAATGGGTCTTGGATATCGTGACTGTTGTCGTCACTGCTTCTCAGAACTACAGATACTTATCTTCCCGTGTATATTTATCCTACAATGCCTAATCTACGTGAAACATAACATCTCCAAATTCATCACACATCGTGACATACATAATTATCCCACCCGTCACAATGCCAACCTTGTGCAGCCCTACCATAGACTTGTGAGAACACGCAGAGGGGCTGATTATTTTGCAGTATTATTTTTTAACCATCTACCTTCGCACGTCAGGGATCTGCCAGAGAAACTCTACATAGTTAAAATAAAAAGATTTTTGTTGAGCAGATCGTTCTACTCGTTTGTGGAGTACCTCGAGGACGATTTTAATGACATGTAGGTTTACTTGTTTTAATTTTTCTTAAATGTTAGTAATTGTTAAAAATTCTGTGAAGTCTTGTTTGACATTATTTACATTTTATTGATTGTATATTTAAAAACTTTTGATGTGTGTAGCTTGAAATTTTTAGTAATTGTTATATTTTATATGTATTTTTGGCGTGTAAGAGCACATGTGTGTATTTATTGCCAATAAAGTCTATCTATCTATCTATCTATCTTTTCCATCGGCGCTTTCCCAGGCTCGTTTATGAAGTCCACTTTCAACTACCACGGAGTCCCACTGAGCCCACAGCGCCTCAAAAGTAAATCTCTTAGTTGAAATACCTCTCCAGCTTGGTCTTGGTTAACGTTCCTCTTTAGCTCTTAGCAGGAATGCTATTTCAGTATCCTCAAGCTGATCTTTAGTTGCTCCTTGGTTGACTGCTGATCAGCCTTAGACTTGATTTGCCTAATGATAGTGATTCCTTCTCGTTGGTCTATTCTTTGGCAATGTTTAAAATTATCCTCGCATGATCTTCTGGATAAAGCATCTGCATTATTATGCCATCTTCCTTCTCTGTGCTAAACTTTAAAGTTATATTGTCTTAACTCTTCCTGACTTGACCTTGATCTCCTAGCGTCTCTGGATGGAGATGTAGATCATAGTTGTACTCGACAGTCTGTCTTGAAATGTCCAGTCCTGCCACATCTATACCACTGATTGGCCTAAAGAATTTCGGTTCATTTCTTCAAAATACCGCGCATCTCAGTTAATTCACAACTGTTCGCCAGTTTTTCTTCCTGGATGGATATGCCCCTGATTGTTGGCTTAGAGATGCTGGCCTCCTCGATTTCTAGGGCTCTACCCAAAACTTCACCCATAGTTTCTGGATCTCTGATACCATCCACGAAATATTGAGCAGCAAGTTCCTCGTGAAATTCTTCCGTTGCTCCTGGGTAGGCCAATTGAACGAGACGTCTAACGTCTACCTCAAACTCTTACAGCTTTTCACCAGGTTTCTGATGTCGGGATTTTACTTGTGTCTGAAACAGTTGTCTTCTGTGTTGGTCTCCAAATCGTCTCTCCAGGGTAGTTACAAGTATGTCATATTTCACCTGTTGGCTGACGGGAATGGTCTGTAATAGTTCCAGGGCAGATCCACGAAGCGTTACCACTAATGATGTAGCCATTTATTCGTAATTCCAACCGTTGGCAACAGCAGCGGCTTCAAATTGTCTTCTGTACATTGTCCAGGATGTTTGACCGTCATACGTTGGAGGTTTGATATTCTGTCCTGTGGCGAATACCCTCTCGGTGGGTCCTTGTTTTTTTAGTCTGGTAATTTCTGCTTGTGAAGAATCTTCTTCATTTCTTTCAGTACTTCTTTTTGTACATTTCCAACCTCTTCTACATTTCCAAGTTCATTTTGTAAATTATTTACTTCTTTTTCAAATTTCTCATTTTGCCCCTCCAATATTTTCTGTAATTTTCCTTGCTCTCCTACAATTACATCCGGCATCCATTTCTGAAGCTGAGCCTGTTCTATTTGCTTTTTATCTTCTTGTTCTTGAAATGTTTTCTGACGCCGGTCCTGTTCTGCTTTCTACTACGTTCATCCTCTTCTTTTTCCGCTTGCCGTTTATCTTCTTGATCTTAAAACATTTTCTGGAGCCGAGCCTGTCCTACTTGCCTTTTATGTTTATCATCTTCCCGATTCGCTGGCCTTTTATTTTCTTGATCTCGAAAAAAATTCTTAATTCTCAGTATTAATATTTCCATGAAATCGGCCAACATTTTATTTATTTGCTTCATGTCTGCTGTTTGTTGCCTTGTATTGACCATAGGATGTTATAACACGTTCAGAGAATCCACCAATCAAAATGGTCTCGTTGATGTCGTTGTACCCTCTCCTCTTCTCGAAGAACCCTTTACAAGTCCGGGCCCTTCACAATCCCAGTTCTGACACCAAATGTTACGTTTTTTCGTCGATTCTGACAAAATGACAACTTTTGCTATTTTAAAATAATATTATCTTTATTCTTTATCACTCTCTATAATTAAACACACTTAACTACACTTATAACTTTTCAACTATAAAATCTTTACAATTCAGAACTCAATGATTAACTAACTAGAATACGCGTTCTGCCTGCTATTTATATCCAGTCTAAAATATATCGCGAATATTCCAGACGAAGCGAAGCCTCTCTATTATTCTCGACCAGGACTGCACGCATCGAGGAAATACCACTGCTCCCAAATCTTCTTGGCCGGCTATGAATCATACGAAAGAACGGAGACGCGACAAGGCTAGTTCGATAGGATAGCACAAAAAAACATTCGGATGGTCTTTAGCCGTGACAGTAATAATAATAGTTTATTTACAGAATAATCCAATTACAATGCCTAACTGCTACTTAAAAGCTATAAATTTAATAAAGTATATAATATTGTATAAAAAAACGATTATCAGGTAAGTTTAAACAAAATTAAGAACCACTTAAATAAGTAAACCACTTAAAGATTTCCACTAACTTTATTTAAACATGACACGTGTTTCGACGGTAACGTCTTTTTCAAATGTGAATAGTTATACTAAAATATGCTAAAATTATATAGTTCCGCTGTTGCAGGTAAATTACAAAAAATAATCTTGTCCCAGGCGCCTTATGAATAGCAAAGGAAACAATTTAACTGGGACAAGTTTATTTTTTGTAATTTACCTGCAACAGCGGAACTATATAATTTTAGCATATTTTAGTGTAACTATTCACATTTGAAAAAGACGTTACCGTCGAAACACGTGTCATGTTTAAATAAAGTTAGTGGAAATCTTTAAGTGGTTTACTTATTTAAGTTCTTAGTTATGGATCTCCATCAAGTAAAGGCTAATTCGATTAAATTCTTAAACAAAATTATAATAAATTACATAACAATCGAAGCATAAATATATGTTTCAGGCTCATCCCAAATAAATGAATCGCCATCAGTTATCACCACAATATACTCTTTACCTCACTCTCTTTCTTCAACAGCCTTTGCTTATCCACTCCTAGACATAGACATACATCCATTTGTCTTCTCCACTCCAACGTATCTTGTGCTTTTTGATGCCAGTTTCTTCCTGTCCTTTCCTTGATGTCGTTAATCCATCTCCTTTATGGTCATCCGATGCTTCTCTTGGAGAGTCTGGGTCTCCACTGCATAGCTGACTTGTCCATCTCGTGTTGTCCTGCCTGGCGATGTGGCCCGCCCAGGTCCTTTTGAGAGATGCAACGCGCCTCACTACATCCTCCACTCATGTTCGGAGTCGTATATCTTCGTTTCTTAGGTGGCATCGAAGTGATACTCCTAGCATAATCCATTCCATTGCTCTCTGAGCTCTTCGAAGTGTGTTAGCTGTTCTTGTTCTTATGGTTAGTGTGGTTGTTTCCATTGCATATGTCAAAACAGGGAGGATACATGTATTGCAGACCTTAGCTTTAAGATTTATGGGAATGGCAGGGTTTTTAAGAGTGTCTCTTAGACGCCCGAATGCCATCCACGCTAGTCTGATTCGTCTACTCACTTCCGCCTGTTGGTTTTCCTTACAAAGTTTTACTGGGTGACCCAGGTATACGTACTCCTCCGCTCTCTCAATTCAGCTATTTCCTACTTGTATTTGTACCTCGTCTGGTGAAACTATTTTGGTTTTGTTCGGGTTTCCGAAGCTTCCTTTAAATCTGATATCATTTCCTGTAGTTCTTCTAGATTTGTGCTTATGAGAACCACGTCATCAGCGAAGCGAAGGTGACTAAGGTGTATGTCGTCTATGCTAATTCCCTTTTCGTCCCAAATTAGTTGTTTGAAGATGTCTTCCAGAGCCATTGTAAAGAGCTTCGGAGAGATTGGGTCTCCTTGCCTCACCCCTCGTCTAACAAACATTTTTTTGGTTTCGAGATCGTCCATTTTCACTTGTAGGGTTGCCCTCTCATATATATCACGGGATATATACTCTTTATGCGGGACCTAAACTGAGGGAAGGACATATTAAAAATATCGACATCATCCGCAAGTCATTGGCCAGCTTACACATCCTGTCGATAGGCATATTAGATCCATACTTTACTTTACTGTTTCGTGTCCTGAAGCTGTAGTTTCTGAGCGCAATATTGGGCCATGTTCAATGTTTGTCCATAAATCGTCGAGGGTACATCTGTGCAGGCACTAAACTTTAATTTTTCCTACCAGCGCCCAGCGCGAACACTTGTAGCTAGACGTAGCACGGCACCTAATGAGCACAATGAAACGTTGACTATTATGTTAATTCACGCATGACGCAGGTGTTCCATGTCCTGTATTGCTCCACAGTCACACTTGTCATCGTTTCTGTCTAGCAGGCCCCATCTAGTAAGGTTGGACTCGGTCGGTGCTACGCCAGTTCTTAAGCAGTTCAGCATTATCCACGTAATCCAGTCGCTTCATATCCCGCTTTGAGGAGTTTCTGCCAGTGGGTAACAAGCTGGTTGTTCGTCTAGTGGGGTGCTAAGGAAGCGCTTTCTTGATTTTAGTCTCCCTGGGTACGGTTCGCAGCCAATCGAAGATTTGTGTTGGGGAAACACCCCAACATGTGCATTAATCGTATAGTTTGGTGATAACACCCTGTATGTCCGTAGTATGATTGAGCCATAATTAAGCCCAAATAGATTTATTTCACCCCAGTTAAACAGCAATGTGTGCATTTAAAACTTCGTATTTCAGTTACTCCTTACTACTCCTTAGTCCGAACCTGGATTGTCGGTAAAATAGATTCCGTTATATGAAACAATCGCTGGAAAGCAAGTTGTCACTCTGTCAAGGAAATCGTTATTAACCGTTCTCAATATAACATATATTTGTCTCCGTCAATGTTGTCTAAAGAACAATATATCAAATAAAAAAAAGAAAATGTGTCTACCCTTTCAAATGCATCCGCATCCGCGCAATTTCCCGCTCTGTTCTCCCTGTCCGCCATTTAGAGATAGCCGTAGCATGACACTTCATGAGCGTTCAGTTTACCATTTGCCTCTAGCGAGCCGCGGTTACAAACTATAATGACAGTTGGGTGGGCGGGGCTTGAATTGTTTACTATTTGAAGGGTTTGTTTGAATGTCTTGACGGTCCAGCGAGTTTCCTGTAACGACTCTAGTGGTGCAGTGGTTCGGTGCTGCGTTACCGACGCGAAGCAGTGGGCTCGATTCCCGGCAGTGGCAAAGCTTTTTTTTAAGTTATGTTTGTAAAAAGTTTTTTTTTTATTAATTTTGCGTACGCCTTGGGTTAGCTTTGGTTAGTTTCTTTTTCTTGAGCCCCCGTAGCGAGCGGAGGGTCACGCGTGAGTGAAATATTAAAAGTTCTAAAATAGTAAACAAACCATGTCCCGCCCATTATGGCTTATAACCGCTGCTCGCTAGAGTCGAGTCAGTTTACCCATGTCTTTGCCGTGCAATGAACTGTCTGCAAGCGCTATGGTGGTGCAGTGGTTAGATGCTGGGCCTGTGATACGACGGCCCGGTGTTCGATTCCCGTCGGTTTAAAAAAGAATGTTATAGGTTAGTTTTGTAAAAAGTTTTTTCTTTATTTTGGGCATATTTTGGGTTAGTTTTTGTTGGTTACGCCCCCGTAGCGAGCGAAGCGAGCGGAGAATCATGCGTGAAGTGAAATAATAGTCAACGGTTCATTGTGCTCATTTGGTACCGTGCTGCAGCTAGCTCCAAGTGACCGCGCCGCGCGCCGGTATGAAAAATTAGATTTTAGTGCCTTGCAATTACAAACACTTACCCCTGAATCACCGGTCCAGTAATCGCTCTGCTTGAGTTTGGCGCCAAGAACATCTAGCCAGTCGTAGCCCTGTTTGACGCCAAGATATTTAGTCATTTTCTCATTTGTTTGCACAGATATTTAGAAAATATTTGCTGTACTCTGTTCCCTTTTTTCAGCACTGAATTAAGGACTCTTGTGGTCGTTTTTACCCATTTTCTCAAGACAGAAAATACTATAGCGACTCTAGTCTCTCCTCTGCCGTTTGAAGAAGGTAAAATGGCGGTTGGAAATTTGTAGTAGACAAATCTATTCCTCTCCTCAAGATTCGAAGTCTTATGTCCCCGGTGAAGTAAAGTTGAGAAAATTGCAGAAGCAAAGTAACAACGGAAAGTCAGTTAGTTGAATTATTAAAAGAACGTTAACTAAATTCAGTAGAGAAAGAATTTCATGTTGGATTCGAATAATCAAGAAGTTTTGTTAGGAATCTAGTAATAGTCAACCTGATGTACAGTGTTTAGTTTTATGTATGAAAGGATGAATGCTTGAAAGTAGTTAGAAATCATTGTATATATTAATTATATTTAATGCAAATTACATCTTGCATTATTAAAGTACGTGATACCTAAAATACATGTTTCAATTCACACCCTATAAATACAGCCCCACCTATCTATGATAAAACAGTCTGCTAATTAAAGTGGTCAATTATAAAGTTAATTACCATCCCATCCTTTATGGATATAAAAGATTTAAGAATTAATTATTTATACCGACCAGTTTGTTTGGATCTTTCGGTAAAATCATGGGCTATTCTGCGGGACTCAGTGTCCAAGAAGCCTGAGGCTTTATAGAGTTTATGCGTGGGGATGGTTTCATGCACCCGGTTATGAGTCTGCATGTTTCGTTCAGACTGGCGTCTACTTTCTTGGCGTGCGCGGATGTCTTCCACACTGGGCATGTATATGCCGGCATTGAAATGCATTACGCCTGCCTTGTTGTTCTCAGTACTGTCGGTTTGGCGCCCCATTTACTATCACAAGGTGGTTACGCGCTTCCACCTTCTTTCGTGAAACCTGCATATTAAGTCTAATTTGACTCCGAGATTTGTTGGTTTTTCGATGTGCTTAGGTGTTATTCCAGGGGATGAGTTTCCTTTTGGCCTTTCGCGACTAAAGCTGGACAGCGTAGACCTGAGTTTTAGATGGACTTGGTCTTAGCGAGTTTCTTGGTAATAGTTGGACATCATACTCAGGGCATCTTTCAATTTTTGATCCATCTCTTCAAAACTTTAACCTTGGGCTGTGACTCCTAGGTCGTCTGCGTATATAAAGTATCTAGTAAAAGTTGGCCTTGGTGTACAAGTTGAAGAGAATAGGTGCCAGTACGCTACCCTGATCCAGGCCAGTTTTTTTGGGTTCGCCAACGACTTCTCCCCTCGAGACTTATGCTGAATTGTATATTTTGCAGTATTCCACTATTTTGACCAGTTGGTAGTCCTTTAGTGTGACGTAGAATTTTTGCAGCAGGTTTCTGTGGTTAGCGGTGTCATACGCGGAGCTTAGATCGGCAACGGATAAGCCTGTTATCTTTTTCCGTTCAGATCCGTTCTCGATGTGTTCCGTTAAACCCAGAATCTTGCTGGTTCTGAACTTTCCAGGTCTGAAGCCAGCTTGCTGTGGTATGATTCTTGAGTCGACCACATTCTATATACGGTGTAGGAGATTGTATAGGTGGCATAAAAGCGATATAGGGCGGTAACCCTTTGGCGATTCTGGGTCTTTCCCAGGTTTTACTATAGGCACGGCTTTTCATTTCCTCCGCAATTTTGGTATTTGGAATGTCGTTCGTTATTGAACAGTCCAAGAATCCACCTTTTTGCCACGGCGACTAAGTGTTTAATTCGCTACACACATACATCATCTACTCCTGTGCCTTTCCCATCTTTGAGTGAGTTTGGCCTGTTGTGGGGTCTTTCATGCTGAAAGGTGTATCAAAGTACTTTTTATCGGTTGTTGGGGAGCGGTTGGCACATAGTTTTTTGCATGTGGTGTCTGCATGGTTTGCAGTTAAGAAGTAGATGGTGAGCTATCTGGTTGGGAGTCATGTTCGAAGGCGCTTTGCTTTCCTTTGGGTCGCCATTTAGTTTCTTTATTATGTTCCACGCAATTTTGCTGCTGGGAGACATGTACATACGCTCTAGAGTTTCTATCGATTTTTTCTGTAGAGCTTCGCTCAGTGCTGTCCTAAATGCGTTACCGCAGGCTATTGTTTCCCCGTTGAATGAGTCTTTGTTAAATAGTTTTTGTATTTGTTTAAGATAAAATGTTTTCTGCAACCTCTTGGTATGTACCGCCTAGACACCCTTTGCAGGATTTGCACTAAGTTAAATTTTCTGATGTTGGGTCTAGAGTTTCGAGTTCGGTATTTAGGTTGTCAGAGTACTCAGGCCAGTTGGCCCTTTTGAAGTTGAAGCGTTTTCGAAACGGTATCTCAGTTGTTTTAATAGCTGCAAAGGCTTGAACTCCTATTGGCCTGTGTTGTGTTTTTGGGATTGCATCATAGACATTTTTTATATAGGAATGTTGGACCCTCTCACTTACAAAGCAGTTATCGGGGTTGTAACCGCGTTTACAGATCTTACACGAGAGCTTTTTGTCATGTATTAGGGAAAGTCGGTTGATCTCTGCCCATTCTTCCAACAGCTGTCAGTTTGTATCGGTCTCGTTATAACCCCATGATGTATTGTGGCAGTATTTCCCTTTTTCCAAAATTTTCCGGCATTTGTAGATTGAGCGATTTGCCGGGCGGCTTGTAAACTGATGATACGGTGAAAGCCCCGCTCTCAATAGTGAGTGTTTCAATGTCGTCGGTAGTTTTCTTTCCCTTGGATGTTATGGTCATATTAGTTTTAGTGAAAATGGCGCTACCATACCTATTATGGGGTGTCTCGACAACAATGCGCATGCCCTCAATGTTGGGCCTGTTCGAGTTTTCATCTATGTGTGTTTCTTGCAGGCATATTATGTTCCAATTATGAGACCGGTGCAGTTGGGATATTATATCTTATCATGAGTCCTGTGTCCATCTACATTTCTTCTCACATACATAAAAGTGATCTATAGGCAGAACAAAAATTAATGCTCCCACTCTGTAAATGCAACCCTGCAATCATCCCTATAACCAGGACCAGTCACAAGCTTCATTGCCCTCCTTTGAAGCCCAAAAAATGTACTTAAGCGTGACGAACCACCTCAGATCAAGACACCGTACGTCATTCTACTTTGAAAGATAGTAAAACAGACCTTTTTTAGGTTTTCCTGTGACACACACCCCACCAGGCTTCGCAAAATAAAGACACCGGACCAAAGTTTGTAACTTACAGCTTCAAACCAACAAATGTAATGAATTCAGTAGATTTCTCGTAAATGTCTCTCGCCATGTTACCAAATTTTAGGTTTCATGTTGAGCAACAGATGATTTGACAATAACCATATCTCTCCAGCCTCACGTTCTACCAAGAGCTTTCCCTCCGCTTCATGTTTGGTCCTCCCAGTTAAAAAAAAACATTATCAGTCATAATAGTCGCGCTTAAAGTAATATTAGCCGAATTACGTATCAAACCCCATATGAAAAAACTTAGATTTCCAAAAAAAATATTATATTTTTTCGAGATGTTTGCATCGAAAATGTCTACTTAACTATGAAATTTTAAAAGAAATTGCACATTTAAATATACGCTTGTAAATAACTTTTGCCTAGATTTGATGACGTCACGCTTAAGCCGTCAGGTCTTTCTGTAGGAGGTATTGGCTCAATGTCAGATTTTTGGACCAGTCTTCAGACAGCGGTTTTCTACTTTACTGTTGGCGCGCGCATCACAATGTTTACATTTGAATTTTTTTTCACTTCATGCAAAGCCCTCCGCTCGCTCCGTGGTGCACGCAAACAAAATTAACCCAAATTTAAGAAATGAAACTTACGTAACCTTTAAAAAATAAAAACATGGCTTGGCACTGATAGAAATCGAACCCGGACCGTCGTATCACAAACACCGTATCTAACCACTGAGCTACCAAACCGTTGGAAGCCATTCAGTGTACCATAAAGACATAAGTAATAATTATGCCGATGCGGTCAATGTAGGGTCAGGGTCACGTCATGGAACTAAAAAAAAAGTACAAAACAGACCGTTGTCGGAAGACGCTGCTTATTTTGTGGTGCTCACCTTTGACAAAGGTGCTCACAGTAATAATAGCAGCTAAACACTTGATATTAGGCAATCAGACACATTCTGTTGGTAGCACTGTGAAAGCAGAATCAACAAAAAATCAATCCACTCATTGTTCATTGACAGTTGGTGTTTAATAAATGAAAATGTGGTTTATCTTTTTTAGTAACATGGAGCTGCTTTTTCTAAGCTAAATAGTGTTAGCCTGGTCATTTTATTCTCGTGTGTAATTCTTAAAGTGTGTTTGAGTAAATATAGCTAAAATAGAAACAGGTAGGTAACCATTTTTAGATCATTTTCATTCGGTTGCCTTTGTACGGCGACGCCATGAATGAATCGTGCCGCCATTTTGTGTAGTCCGCCCATTTCATCATATTTCATGCAAGTTATTTCATATTTCATGGGTTTTGGAAACAAGTTTGACCGAAATTGTCCTTGCAGTGAAATAAATAAGTGGTCATGGAAAAGTGAAAGCTACATTTACAAAGGTAATTAATAGAATACTGGAAATACCACCGGTTTTGAGCCCACGGTCCACACAAAAATACATTATTGATTCTGAATATACGATATACCTACATACCGTTACCGTGCAATATTAACGTACCGTTGGAAAGCTTAGAGAGGCCAAAGTGATTTTTTTTACATTTTTATTTTAGATCTTCACCCGGGACTGGTCGCGCCGGGTCTCGCCTCACAGGCCCACCCACATACATGATAATTACTGTCATTAACTAAGACTATTTCGTATCTAATTCCTAAACATTAAAGAAATATTTACAATTAATTATTCAACAAATCAATTCTTGTTCACAAATCACAATCCCATAAGTCTTCAGTGTTTGGGATGACTGCATAGGCTGGTTGGTGTTGGTGAAACTTGCTAAATATAATAAACCCAATAGAACTTTATTCTCTATTAGGTTTTATTATAAGTTAATTGATTTAGATAAATGAAACAAACACATAAAGACCTTTTATTTATTGGTATCTAACTTTACCTAATACTCGCTTCTAAAAAAAATTATGACATGATTTCAAGATTTGTTTCTGTTATTGCTATGTAAGATGTAAGTATCTAAAACCTAAGTAAAATATTGCAGGAATGGCAACCAATCAATCTAGGATGCATGTATATAATGCTGTCCACCTTGCAACACTGCTTCCTTTTAAGAACAAACATTTCAGGTGCAGATGTATGTAAAAAAATGCTCAAATAAAAACACAAAGTAAATTAAAATATTTCAAGTGTACTCAAGACCGCCACATTTCCATTGGTTATTAGGCAACTAGAGACTGGACTCAGATTCGCTAATGGATGTATTTCCCTTTTTCATGACTGGAGTACTGGGGATATCAAATTCATGATTCAACAGTCATTTTCATAAATCAAAAGTATTTCTTCTTACATACTTGATCCCGTATTGATTAAGTAGGATTGAGGAGGCTTGTGCTTGGACTCCATGCAGATTGCCACTCTATTGGGTCTACCTAATTTGTTGACCATCGAAAATAGCTGCTGACCGCCCCTTTTCCAAGAGCCTAGAGGCACCAAATTGCCCACGATGATGCTACTCGATAAGACGCTTCTGCTACCACCCCTAACTACCCCACAACCCCCTCCAGAATTACACTTCCCTCTTGCAAATTTTAATAAAAACGTGTTGACCGCCCCTTTTCCAAGAGCCTAGAGGCATCAAATTGCCCGTGATGATGTTACTCGATAAGACGCTTCTGCTACCACCCCTAACTACCCCTCAACCCCCCAGAATTACACTTCGTCAACACGTTTTTATTAAAATGTGCAAGAGGGAAGTGTAATCTTGGCTGGGGTTGAGGGGTGGTAGCAGAAGCGTCTTATCGAGTAGCATCATCGGGGCAATTTGGTGCCTCTAGGCTCTTGGAAAAGGGGCGGTCAACACGTTTTTATTAAAATGTGCAAGAGGGAAGTGGAATTCCGGAGGGGGTTGGGGGTTAGTTAGGGGTGGTAGCAGAAGCGTCTTATCGAGTAGCATAGGAAATTTGGTCGCCATACCTTCTGCAAAAGGGAATGGTCAACATGATTTTTAGATGGTCAACAAATTAGATTTACCCCACTCTATTATAGTTTTGACAAAATATTAATTACAATCAATTTTTGTTAAATTTGTTGGATGTTGGGAAGTTTTATTTAACTGACATTAATTTGAAGTTTGACAGTTTTTTCTGTTAGTTCAGGTCGCTTCCAAAAAAAAAAAAAAAAGTAAGATTCTTTCTTGTTTTAAAAATTCCTTATTATACTTCCAGAATCTTAAAAATGATAACAAGGTATCTCTTACTTGTCAATAGCTGTCAAAATTTGCGTTTTTGACCGTGAATCAAGTATGTCTCACATGGCCTGGCTGATCGAAATTGCATAGCAGGCCGTGTGAATCATACGTGACAAAACCTGTCTATTCTCGTTATAATAAGATAAGATGTTCCTTTTGCTATTCTAAAATACCTCAAGAAAAGGGGAGATCCGTGGCAGCCAAAAATACTGCACAAACTAGATGGAAGTGCATCCAATGCGATAAGTACTACTGCGTGACCTGTTTCATAAAATCACATGTTTGTCCAAAAGAATCGCAAAGTTATTCATATGTTAGATTTAAGATCTGTATAGTTTGTATGTTGGTACCTATTCTGTATTTTTTTAACATGTAATAGTATTTATTTCATTTTTTTCAATAAAAAGCGTCTAAGAATAAACTATATTTAACGTCCGATAAGAAAATTACGTGGGCTAACTACCTTAATTTGTTCATAAGGCCATGCTTTTTTAACTACTGTGCGTTTATATGGCCAGTGTGAATCGCTAGCGAGCTACAGAGATAAAAGTAATAGTTTGCACGTGAATCATGCATGGTTCACATGGCCTAAATGAATATGTCACTTGTGAGACACACTTGATTCACGTGGCAGTTAATGAGGGATGAGAGCTATAAAGTATAAACTATAAGAATGGAAAGTCAAAATACAACCATAATCTTTGTAAGGAAAAACAAATAAAGTAATGAGCATTATAAATACCGGAGGAAAAAATTAGGTATTTTGAATTAGAAGTGGATAATTGTAAAAATAACATCTGCAATGTGGAATACTCTAAAAAGTATAATGTCCAAAAAGAAAAGTAGCAATAAAATATCAAAAATGCATTTTGGTAACGTGTATATGGTTTTCTGCTATTTTTGGATTATATGGAAATTTTTTTATGTAATCAAATTCTAGTGCCCTTAGGGATTGCAAATATACTGGCAGAGACGAGAAATTGTGTGTTTTTTTTTTAATCAAACAAACTTACGGGAGCTTGGAGTGAATATTGGAGCTGGGCGGGGTAAAAGCATACAGGTTGATAATTATTCACTAAAACATGACACACACAAACAAAACACATTTTGTGTATAATATCTATTTATTTATTTATTTATGGCAAACCATTTACAACAAGGTAATATACATAATAGTAAACTAAAACAACAAGTAATAATACTTAAGCTAGGCTACTAGAGATACTTCTGAAAACTTCAAATGCTATGATAAAAAATATAAAACACAGATAACTCATGCTCAATAAACATGGAACCTTGAAAACCAAAACATAACATTTAACAGCAATGATAAATTAAAATATCACAATCACTAAAATTCAACAGCATATAAACACCACCCATTTATCTCACAATTTTTAAAACATCATTTAAGTCACGCTCGTCTAATCTCGCCAATAGTCAATCCGATTTAAACTTTTTTTGTAGTCCTAGTATGTTTAAAAGACAATTAGCTCCTCTAACCGGCATCTGATTATTTGTTTTTTTTTTTTTGTTTTTCTGGCTTAATTAGCATAATAATTATTATATAAAACTTAATTTCAATTTTGTATAATTTATCTTTTTTTAATACCACTGTATTAAACATAATTTATGTAATATATTCATTTTGTAGGTGGATTAAGGTAGCTTAAGTAAGAATTGTAAAAATTGTTTTGTTTAATGGACAATGTTGTCCGTCAATAAATAAATAATAACATCTTTTTTAAATTTAACAATTTTATTTTCAAAAAAAATTATTTGTTTAGCTAAACTGTTAGCCCTACAAGCTAGACGAGTCATTGGTTCATTAATACCATAATTAGTGCGGTGGAAGGGTACAAAGAAACCATCAGACTGTCTATTACCAGTGGGTACTCGCAACTGTACCAAAGCCAATAACTGATGGCAGTCAATGGCTGCATTTATGACTCTGTGAACGAATGCCATATCAATAAGAATTCTCCTTGCTTCCAAAGATGGTAGATTTAAACTGGTTCGGATCCACTCATACTCCTCTCTCCGATAACCAGACCTAAAGGTTGCTGTTCTTAAGAATTTATTTTGTACCCTCTCTATTTGGTTGATGTAGCAATGATATGAGGGAGACCAAACAACTGAGCAGTACTCTAGAATTGGACGAACCAGTGAGTAATAAAGCCTCCTAAAGGTAAATATAGAGAATTCAGATGAGGACCTCTGGATAAAGCCCAGCATTGATGTAAAGCCCAGCTTTTGATATAATCTGATTAATGTGACTAGAGAATGTGATTCTTGAGTCAATCAGAACCCCAAAATCAGATACCTCCATCTTACAATTGAGTGGGGTATGGTCAAAACAGTATATAAAGTTTAGAGGATCTTTTCTACGTGAAAATGAGACTTTGTGACACTTACTAATGTTCAAAGGCATCATATTCATACCACACCACTCAAAACAAGAGTCCAGGTCCCTCTGAAGACACAAAGCATGCTCCAAAGACCTAACCTCCTTAAACAGCTTCACATCGTCAGCAAACATCAAGGCATTGCAGAATCTAAATCTCTGGGATAGATCAATTAGAAACAAGCAAAAAAGGACGGGGGCCACAGTGAGAAGCCTGAGGCACCCCATGAGATACAACAATCTCATTTGAGACACAACCACCAATCTTCACTAACTGGGATCTTCCAGTGATGTAACCATATATCCATGAATGAAGAGGATTAAAAATTCCCAAAGCCTCCAGCTTACTCAGAAGCACCCCATGGTTGACACGGTCAAATGCTTTAGAAAAGTCTGCATAAACCGCATCAACCTGAGAGCCCCCTTCCAAGCTATTGAAACCCTGATTAACATATAAAACCAGATTTGAATCAGTAGATCTGCCCTTAATAAAACCAAGTTGTTCTGGATTAAAGAGGTTCTTAAAAGTGACAGCTTTTTACTCACCAAGTGATCTAGTATTTTAGGCATCTCTGACTGGTTGCAAACTGCTCTGTAGTTAGAAGCATCTTCTCTACCTCCAGATTTAAAGATTGGGGTTAAAAAAGATTTCTTCCAAAACTTGGGAAAAATACCCAAGCTTAGAGACTTGTTGTAGATTGAAGAAATTGGCATGACCAAGGTACAAATGCATCTCTTCAGAAAAAAAGCTGGTATCCCATCAGGTCCTGCACTAAGCCTATCCTTGCATCCCATTATGGCATTGAAAACCTCTTCCAAGGAGAAGCTAAGGCTACTCAGACTTACAGTGTTATCAAATTGATAAGTAGGAGTCCCAGACACCACCTCTGTAGAGTACACCGAAGAAAATTATTCAGAGCAGAGATTACATACACTCTCCGGCTGTCCGCAAATTTACCATTATAAGACAGCTTCTGAGGAAGACTATACCCATTTCTTTTGCTGTTAATATATGACCAAAAATGCCGAGGATCATTTGACAAATTAGTTTCGATTTTATTCAAATATTGTTCATAACATTTTCTGCGTAAAATTTCACACCGCGCTCTCTAATTAGAAAAATGGATATAATCAACCTGACTATTAGATTATTTAAATCTCTTATGTGCCAACTTTTTAGCGACTATCAAATTCCTAAGTTCCAAATTGAACCACTTTCGGAAGGTAGATGTACGGAAGCGTTTGCGAGGAACAAACAAGTTCAACATCATGTATATGATATCATACAATCTGGTAACCATCTCATCCACCGAGGCATAGTGAAACTCTTCATTCCAATTAATGAACGCCAAATTTTGATTAATAGAAACATAGTCACCGTTCTTGAAGTCCCAAAAGTATTCCTCAAAATTCATAGCTTGGAATGTTTGTTCCTGTGGAATTTCAAAAGATATAGCTGAGTGACTCAAAGAGTTGTCAAATATTTCATCAACAGCCGGAGAGACCATGAGGTTTTCAAAACTACTAAATACCAAGTCTAGTTGGACTCCCTGACTATTCAATACCGAGTTGCTCTGAAAAAAGTTGTAAAAACTAAAGTTGTTTGCAATAACATTAGCAACATCACCTTCCGAGCATTGTAGTGTGAACCCCATACAGTCATTTCCCCATTTAGCCCTAGGCAAGTTGTATAATATAAAAGAACTACCTGGATGAGTCTCATATAAACACTCTAAGGTCTGACAGTGATCCTCATACGCACCCAAAGGCGATGGAGATGGAATGTAGATGCAGCCAAGAATAACATTCTCATCTTTCAACTTAAATGAAACAAATATCTGATAAATATTCGAGTTAACAATACGCACCCAGATTCCTTTTTATTGCAATCATCACTCCACCTCCACACCTCTTTGAAGTGTACTGACAACTCTATCATGCCTGTAAATTACATAATCATTGATACTAACCTCAGACTCAGAATAGTCTGGAGTGAGCCATATCTCTGCTATCATTACGACATCATAACAACTACAACTTACAGCATCCCTAAATCTTTGCAATTTTGTTCTAATACCACTTGCATTCAAATAATAGACAAGAGGCTTAGAGACATCCTTAATATTAGAAACTCTTACCCTTTGTTTTGGTTCTGAGGAGCCTCCGGAAAATTTTGACCAGCACCTTTAAAAGACTTAACCCAAAACTTTCTTAATACTATACTTTTAGGCCAAATTTCAGGCTGAATAATAGGTATCCTATACCTATCTTTAGCTGTTAACCAAATATTGACAGTTGAAAAGTCGGGTATTTTGACGCTTTGACAGGCTCTAAAATCTAAACCGCACAAGATCAAAGAAAACAGTTTGCACATTCCTGTCTTAAGTTTTCATAAACTATCGAATGACAGTATCTTCGAATTTAACCTGCGGATAAAATTAACCGGAACTATCATTCGATAGCTTATGAAAACCCAAGATAGGAATGTGCAAGCCATTTTCTTTGATCTCGTGCAGTTTAGATTTGAGAATCTGTCAAAGTGTGAAAATGCCCGACTTTCCGACTGTCAATATTTGGTAAACAGCTAAAGATAGGTATAGGATATTATACACAAAATGTGTTTAGATTTTTCTAGTGAGGCCAAAAATGTAGTAATATGCAGGGTGTTCCATTTAAAAAAATATATCAAAGTGACCCCTAGCAGTTTTATTTGATGTTCAATTGTTTTTTGCTGAACATATCCGAATTCGCTGGTGGAAATTACATAAGATGGCTCTTTCAGTTTTTTTTATAAAAGTACAAGCAAAGTCAAAAAATCGCCTTGTCTAGTCCTCATTGGATAACCCTGTACATTAACAATTTGGTTAGAGTTGCTAACACAGTTAGTATGTATATATACACTTATTTGCAGATGATACTATAGTAGATTTCTCATAAAGGGATATAAAGCGTATTAACTACTTACTAGATATTATTAATATCGCTTTAGTCAGTATTAGCAGATATACCTACTTAAAAAAATTTGTTGAAAATGAATGGAACAAAAACTAAATTATATTATAAGGTCAGGAATGGTTTCATTTCAAGCAATTATACCTACTTGGAGCATGGGAGATTGTAAAATTGATTGGGTTCAAAAAATTAGGTATTTTGGCATGACCATCGATGAGAAGTTATCTTTTAAGGATCATGCTAACTACAATGTTTCTAAAATTCGTTACAGCGTGAATTATTTGGCAAGATGCTCTTCATATTTATTGATGTGGTTGAAACTGATTGTCTATAACACATTGATTTTGATGCATTTTAATTATTGTTCCTCAATTATTTACTTGTTAAATCAGAATGAAATATTTAGATTGCTAAAACTTAAAAATTGAGCAATGATAATAATTCTCTCTTGCAATAAGTATAGGTATGTTAGGCAAATTGATGTTAGTGTTTACAGTAGTTTCCTGTTCTAGAGCATGTTAAATATAATGTGTTAATTTTTATTTTAAAAATGAGGATTGGTCATGCACCCTCATACCTCTCAAATAAGTTATTGTATAACAATGAAGTTCATAGATACAATACCAGGCAGCAGAATCACTTTTTCATTCCTCCAAAGAATAAAAACGTTCGGCAAAATTCAGTATTTCATAAGGGACTGGACACATTTAATAAATTATCCATCTATTTTTACTTTTAAGTGACTATTAAATTCGTATTTATAGACCCAGTGAAATGTTTGTATAGCCCTATTGTTGTTCTTTTGTGATTAATTGTGTCATTCATTTTAGATGTTTTGTTCTTGCTAATATTTTAACTAGTTTTGGTATTTTCTGTATTTCGTTTGTCTATTTATTTGTTTACAGTAAATGTAGTAAAACTTTGTAACTAGCAATTTGCTAAATAAAGGATTTAATAATATGGCTTTCTCCGTTACTAAAGTTTATTCTTACTCTAGCATGTGCTGATCTTTATTGCCTAAAGTTTCCTTCATCATTATAGGAGATTTTTTGTTTTTAACTTGCATGAAAACAGCAGTTCTGCTGGGGTTCTCTTAAAGCCTAGCTTAATTGCTATGATACTCTACAAGAGCAGCTTCCTTCACCCTTTCTTCAGCATGCTCTTAGCTGTCTGAATAAACCTTTTGGCAAGGCCATTGGCCCTTAGTTAGTCAGTGCTACTAGTCTTTAATGCAAAATCAGGCGTTGCAAATTGTTTAGATACTTTGTTCACTTTTTGGCAGAATTACCTCTAAACATTTTGTAACCATGGGTAATATGATTTATTCCCAAAGACAAAAATGCCTAAAGCAACTGTCTAAAACAATATTTCACAGGGTGTATCTGTTGTACAATTGTCACCAAGGTGCCTTCATGTGAAATTTTTAGCATCTCCTGCTTTAAAGTTTTTTGGAAATGCAATTCTATCATTGAAGAGTATCATATTATTATAAACATGAATTTCAGTACGATTTTGAGAATAAACATTTAACTCTTCCTAATCATATGGTCTATCAGCTCACCCATGCATAGGATAATTAACTGTTGGAATCGCTCATTATTAAGTACCTTTCAATCGATTGCACTACTTTCTCTAAGTCATTATCTTTCCCACATATTACATTGTTCTAATTCCTAGAAAAATTATCACATACATAAAATGTTGACAGGTAAGTAAGTATTCAATTTTTATATAATTTTAATCATTTTAGTTTTAAGCTGGTTTTATAGCTTGACATAACATAGGCAATATAAGCATAGCATAGCATGAGTACATTACAATAAATGGACTTTTGTTATGTTGCATCTGATTTGTAAAGCTTTCAAAGAAATGTATTATAGTCTTATGTATATTAATTCATAAATCAATACCATTCTGGAAAATAAAAAGCATACAAAAAGCCAAAGCTCCAAATTTAAGTGAATATTGCTTTCGTCATTCTCTCATTTGTTCTCTGTCAAGTAAGAAGGGTAAATACAATTTTCATTCAGTGTTTACTTGGTCGAACATAAGCACATAACAGAAGAAGTTAAAACTTGGTGAACTTCTTATGGTGTGTCTTATGTTATGTTGATTTATAAATTGCCTGACTTAAATTTACATTTAACTTCTTATGCTTATGCTATGCTTATCTTATGTCAGGCTATAAATCCAGGGTAAGCATTTTTAAGTGTACTTATATGCCCCTTGAAGCAAGGAATGGTATTGTAATATCAAGGCCTGGAGAAACATTTGAAGTTTGAATTTGATTTGATGAAATTACCAAATTAATCTAACTAACCTCAGTTTTTGAGGAGCTATATTTAATAAGTTTATTTTCTTTTCAATTGTTTTATTATTGTTCTGTCTCGACTACATTACATGTTAAAAAACTCTGTCAACATGTATTGTTGACAAGTACTAGCTAAAACCTAAATAAAATATTACAGGGATTATTGTTGGGCAACCAACCCATCTATGTGGGATGCATGTATAGAACGGTTTGTTGGTTTTGCATCTTTATGATTTTCGTATATAACAGATGGCAGTATCTATATCATCTAGCTACCAAGTATTTGATGGTATTTTGAACAATGTTTGGGTTTTCTCTCCAATTAGAGCTGCTTGCTCTGGCTCCAATGTTGCTAAGCATGATATGATTACAAATTATTTATTTAGCCACGCCGCGCCGGGTCTTACCGTAAGAACTCAAATATCGCACTAACAAGTTATCAGTTACACTGGAACTGGCCTCTGACTGAACTTGGAGAAAAGACTGGAATCGAGAGTTTCTTCTCTGAATTAAGACCGTAAAGCCTGAATAACTGAAATATATATTAAAAAAAAAAAAACATCTTTGTGGCTCTTCTAATTTTTCGTATAATGTCTACTAAGCGGAAAGCATTCTTTTTCTAGAAAGGACACCTGCATGATCAAATACTTATACGTACACATTCAGAACTCGTTTAGTGGCCTAGTGTCTTATGTTTGGGACACTGCACTGGTTCAAATAGTGCCCAAGTCACCTGAGTGGTGACTAGTAATTATATTAAGTGGCATTGCGAGAGGAATACTGAAACAAAGTTTGCACTTTATTCAGATTGGAATGTCATAAAAATGAAAAGTTGATATTTTGTCGGACAATGCAGTTTGCTTTAGTTAACTTATTTTGCATTTAAAGAATTAATTAATACACTGCCTACCTACCTATATTGGTTTACAGTTTCTTCAAATCTTGGAAGTTTCAAGGGGATGTTGTGAAGAAGGAAAATTTATGTTTTCTGTGCTGTCTAGGGCAAGCAGTTTGTGTTAGCTTTGACTCGATTTCTTGATCTTATTTAACAGGAAGAATTCATTTAGAAATTAATAAACAGGATGCACAGAAGACTAACTGCTGATGTTATATAGGTATAGGTACAAAAAGTACTTTACAAAATCATTTTCCGCATTGATAAAATACTGATAATATGGTATTGTTTTTTAATTAAAATTAAAATATATATATTGTGCTACAAATTCATCGCACCAGCAAGTTTGTAATTAAAATGAAACTAGACACGTCCTGATATCCTTTTTCAATCATTCCTTAACCAAAGCCTGAATCCATTAATCTTATTCCACGTATCCTAGGAATTTGTATAAAGTTATACTCCCCTCTACATTTTAGTTATAGCTAGCTACCCTCATAGGAATAGAATGACTTTTGAAGTAAATTACGTTTTTTAACCAAAAACACCTGAATGTTCGGAGTGTTTTAGAATTGAGCATTGAAAAATTTTATGCCATGATGTCTAAGGTGTGATGTGATCCTGTACTAAATCTGTGTTCTTGCATGTTGGGTAGTCATGAGTGCTGACACGAGATTGAAAGGCCTGCTTATACTTCAGTAATATTACGGACAAAATTCTGAAAGTTTTGACAATTGGTAGGAATATTAGGGATGACAAGGGAAATACTAAATCGAAAAGTTCCCACCCCTAAATAGTGTGCTTAATCCCCTAGGACGTCGTTTATACCCCCTTTTTCAAATTTTCTAGATTATCTCGAGAACGGTGCACTTTTTGATTAAAAAAAAACCTATATAAAAAATATTCCTCATAAAATTTTCTACAAAAATTGTTCCTATACATTTTTTCCTAAAATTAATAATAATGTGAAATAAGGCATAAGGGTTACTTCCAGTTACACAGTAAATGCAATCTGATATAAAATATCATATAAAGTCTGACAGCAGCCCATGATACAAATAAAAAGTTGTATCATGGCAACAGCCCATGATACAAATAAAAAGTTGTAGGTATCATGGCAACAGCCCTCATCTACATTCCGTAAAAGTAATGCATCATCGTATATTGACCTTAAGTCGTCACAGTGGGTGTAGTGGGAGAAAATAAAACTTATTACACTATCGAGTGTGAAATTGAAATAGTGGTTATCGATTTATATTTTTACTTTTTTTTGGGTAAGACCACTTTTTGCTATAACATATATTTAACGAATTATAGGTATATCCCGCCCTGATTTCGTTTGCGCTTTATTTACCACAATGAGACATTTTAGGGGAAATTGTTATAGAACCTTTTTTGTAGAGAATTTTATGAGGAACAACTTTGTATATAAGTACTTTTACCTACCATGCACTGTTTCGTAGATATTCCGAAAAAAATTAAAATTGGGGTGGCAACAATGTTGTAAGGGATGAAGCGAATACTTTAGGGATGGGAACTTTTTAGTTTACTAATATTTATGCAATCCTTAATATTTCTACCAATTTTTAAAACTTCCAGAATTTTGTCCGATATATTGCAATTTTAACTGTAATATTACTGAATTATTAGTGTAAATAAGGCACTGAAAAATATATTTAAATACAAAGAACATTACTTAGGCAACAGAATTCCTGTGGTTGTAGACAATGGGTAATAGATTACTTAATAATTAATTTAATTTATTTTCATGAAACTGTCTTATGTGCCTGAAAGATCAGTAGGTATATACAAGTTTTCTTCTTATTTGATAATAATTTTTAGGCTTGTATAAAAAGTCGGTGTTCCTACAAACATCTTTACCATAATTACTATCTACAAAATAAAGGGTTATACATATTTATATCTCAAGTAAATTATTTACCAACTGTAACAGCGCAACTATGGAGAGTCAGTAGTGAAGCTAATTATTTCAAATAATGTACATAAGTACTATTTGGCAAATGATCTTCAAACCATTTTCAAAAGTATCCATTGATATTTGATACACACAACATCACAATTAACTTATGTAATTATTGATACTGTCATAATTTGCTACAGCTTTTCCTAGATCTCCAACATTTAATTTGTATGTTCAGAAGGTATAAATAATACTTTATTTTGAAATAAACAATTTCTATTACCTATGTTAATATTTAGTTATTATGCCTTCTCATTTGACCAACAATATGAGGAAGCAAACTCAACTTCAACTTTATACAAGCAATACATCAAGTATATTGCTTTATGACTCAAATATTGAAAAGATACTATGGATACAAACAGTTAGCAATTGCAATTCAAATTATAATCAGAATTGCGAAATTTAGCCCGTGAACTCAACTTCGCTTGATCTATTTGATACTGACCTTTGGACATTGATATTTTGACGGCCAGTATATGTTCCAAATGGCTTGGCTTAGAGTTTCCTCCCTTAGTTTTTCATGAGCTGTTTAGTTGTTCTCTAAAATAAACTATTTTTCGTCACGGCGAGCATCGTGTATTTGGGCTATACTTCTTTTCGTTGTTGCTACATGGTACAGTGATCTGGAGGTTTGTCCATCTTTCAGGTTCTAATGTTCTTCAGTTGAGTGCTCATCTACCTTCGATTTTGTTCTGCATAACTAACTGAAGCTTCCCAGACTTATCTAGTAACGGCAGTATGAATTCAACTTTCCTCTTTATGACGTTCGCAAACCTGTTCGATTTTTATTCTGCCACTCAGGATTAGCATAGAACTGAACATATATTTTTTATGTAATGTAATTAGATTTGAAAATTGTTAATTCAGTGAACATGGAAGGCCGCTCATGTTCTAAATTGAAATAGTTGAAGGGAAGAAAACTAATGTGCGAGAAAACTGTTGCAAATTTCTACTAAATGTTATTTCCTCTTACAGGAGAGTAAGCAAACGGCCAAGTGCGTCTGTTTCTCCATATGGAGTCCTTAAATCCGCAACTGATAACAAGGACAATTAATTTCCATGGACAGCAGTTGCAGAAACTGTGGGAAGGAGAATTTGGGGAGAATGACCTGAGTCGAAAAAATGTCAAAGACCTTAATTTTCAAGTGTATGGACAGCGCCAAAAAAATCTCTCCTTTCAGGACAGAGGGAAGAGACTAAAGCTTCAACAGTTCATTGTAAAAAAAGCCAATGTAATTTTTTCTATGCAACCCTCTGGATTCAAAACTAACATGGATGTACCAGTTACAGAAGATTTGTTTGCGATTACGCCACCTTTTGAAACTTACATTAATGCTGACAGGCAAAAACGACTGTTATTTTTTACTGAGGTATGGTAATAAAATGTATTTCATTATTTATTTATTTTTATTATTATTATATAGGACTAGGATTGATATTAATAAAACTAGTGCTAGTAAATAAAGTTAATTTAATCTTGTTTTTGCATCATCACAGTTTCTATGCGACGATCTTAATACCTTGAGAGAGTTTGCTTTATTAAGGACTGTTTAAAATTTTCATATTTGACTCTTTGAATAACGTGCAGTTCTTAATTGTATACTTTGTACTAATTAATGTGCATAATTTACATGTAATTGCTATGGCCATGTAAGTTTAATGAAACCTTCAAAATAACGGCCAATCATTTCTGAAACGAAAAATATGTTTGAAATAATAGTAGTAAGTCTTCAATTTTTATATATGATTAATTGCTATATCTTTTTTTTTATTCCGAAAGTGCTAATTTCAATGTCAGCAAGTAGTATCTTTTGAATTTACAGAATGTTAAAGTTGGCGATCTTATATTGGGAACAATTGTGAGCAAGCAGCAATCAGGAATGATGCTAAAGGTTTTGTGTACTGCTGGTAATGATGACGTCGTTAAATACGCCGCTGACATAAATATTAAGGTAATTAATATATTTTAATTCCCCTCCAATTATACTAAACTACATAAGATGCTTCAAAATAATGCCAATGATTGTGTTATCTTCTATCAGAAAAGCCAATAATAAATGACAAAGTTTATCCTGTACGTATTTTACAAATTACTTATGGTAAGTACTTAAGTGATATAACCTTAATATATTGCTCAAATCTAGTTTAATAACATTTAACCTTTAATCTTAAAGTATCTATTTTAAACAGCCGTTGACTCGATGCAATTCAAGCATCGTGGCAAGTTGTTTTGTAAAATAACGAGGCTATTTCTTGTAATTTGGTTATGAAGTAATTATGGTAGTCATGTTTTTAGTGACAATTATTTCAAAAAAATTGGATATAAACATGAAATAACGCCTCGAGTCATTATGCCTACCCTTCAACAAGGCTGATTATATTGAACTTCTTATACATTACTTAAAATAATATTTTTTAGCATATTGAATCCACTTATGAATATGTTCCCTTATCCCCAAAAAATCATCTTTTTGCACAATATTCCATCAAGACAATCATAATCCTTAAATCTAGTTCAGACCTGTTTGTCAGTTTGCAGAGAACATAATTAAAAATAGTAGGTGTAGAGTTTCATTTTAAATAAATTTGCTGACTTCATGAAAAGAAGTAGTAGTCCCCTCTGGACCCTTATTCTTGAATTTGAGAGAGTAGAACTTGTGAGAGAAGTTTCTCTTAAAAATATTCTTGAAAAAATATTAAAGGGGGGGACTACTCCCAAGAGAACTTGAAGTTCTCTTACTAGAGATTCAGATAAATAGGAAAACTAACCTAAAATTGTGTTGTTCTTATTGTAAATTTTAAGTAAAGTGAGTCCAAACATTTATTTATATCTAAAATAAATATGGAAAATTTTAATGCAATGCTGTGGAATGACATCATTAATGAGGATGTTGAGGAAGCGATGGCAGAATTGGCTATTGGGAGCGACGTTTTGCCTCAAACAAATGCATATCAATTATCTAATAGAAAATCTGTGCTATTATTCAGGGTGGATAAGGACCTCTGTCATGACATAATTGGCATGGTCGCCCCTTTTTTAGCTCAATCCACAAGAACCTCTGCCTCTGCTTCTTTTTTGACTCAAGTGTCTGGATTTAAATTCCATATTTTCTGTAGTTTGTACTTAAAAAAAAAAAAACAAACTCAATTTAAATTTTATTAACTAAACAAACACAAAAATTGTGTGTGAAGTCCGTCAAAATTTTCTACAATTTCATTGGTTGACCAAACTGGCAACGCTGTTTCCCGATGATGCTCCCTCCCTGACACTCACTGGTGCGTCCGGTGTTTCAAGAATACAGCGTTTTTCTATTGGGGAGCTTAAATGAGGGAACACTTCCCGAGAGCTCTCAGGGTCCGCTCCCTTCTCTTGCTTTCAAGAATAGGGGTCCTGAAGAGCCGAAAGCAAAAATGACGACCACTGCAACAACATTGGCCAAGCATTTCTGGTTTTTGTTTTTTAATAGTTTGTTGCACGCTTAAAATGTTGTCGTTTTTGAAGCTAGATCCAAACACTTATTTCAAAAATGAATGACAAACAATCGAAAGATAGCCTTTATTCCTGTAGTATTTTTTTAAATTAGTTTTTCTCGTTGATACTTGTTTATGTGAAGTGCTGTAGATGTTTGAGGTTTAGCGTACAATTTGTATTGGCAACAAAATTTGTATTTTTACCAATGCAGCAATTCCACTGTACGTTATTTATTAACAAAATACCTTAAAAAAACGACATAGGAATGTATGTTTTGATAAATTGAATCGGTGATTGTATAAAAGAAACAAGTCCGCCCTAACCTTTTTTGAGTAATAAAGCAGTAACTAATTAGAAACAAAACTAATATTTTTATGAAGTGTTCCTCTAAAAAAAAGCTGTAGATGAGCTCAGTATTTTTTATTTTATTTTATCACTCCTAATGGAGAGATGAGGGTTTTGTGATAGGATTTGTTTCCTTTATATAATTGGGAATTCGTGTTTGAAAGTACGCGAAAAAAAACCTTTATTCATAGAGAAAAAGCTTTATTACAAAATTTACCAAAAGAAAAACAGGAAATGCGAAGGAAAGGAGGAAATTACATTATTCTGAGTCGTATTCATTGTTGCTCGTTGGCCATTTTAGGAATTGCTCGAAGAATTCATGATGTTCTTCTGGAATGTTTTTCAACACTTTTCTGAGGTCTTCTATTTTTTTTATCCTTGATAGGTACTTTTCCAGAATATACATTTTCCTTTGGCAGTGATGGAGCAGCTGCATTTTTTGACAAGTAAAACTTTGATGCGACTAAACCGCCTATGTATTCTCGAGCCAGTATATATCCAGGGTTATCTCTATCGTATGTCAAATGTCTAGTTATGCGAAAGTTCTGTCTGCATGTTTTATTTTCACTTGTTTCGATTTAGTTGCAAGTTTTCTTATGGACCGGCCACCATCTTTTAAAGTCAATCACATCATCTGTATTTACTATTTGAACCATGAAACGTGGCATTGATTCCTTGGTATTTGCTACTATTGTCGTATATTCCATAGGCGTGTAAATGCGATCAAAGTGCCTGATAACACTTTTAATCAAACCAATTCATCATTGAAAAGTCAACTGTACGACTGCAGCGCAACCAAAATGAGTGTATAAAGGAAACATGTTCTGGACTTGTTACCATTAGACACCCAATGAGTATTTGTTCACTCTGCCGTGTTAATACGATATGCGGGACCCTTTGTAGACTCAATGATGCCTCAACATATGAGTAACAAAATGACTATTCAGATTTAATTTTTGTGAAATGTGGATATGTTTCCTTTATACAATAACTGATTCAATTAGTCTAGGACTTAAAGTCCGTTCAGGGCTATTGCGCTGTTACGTCACAATTTCTGACGTCAAAAGAAAAAATCCGTCAGTCTTAGATAGACTCGTACGTTATTTTTTACACTAGCCAAAAGATGTCTCTGTACCTGTTTTCTATTCAGGAGCACGTTCCGTTTTTATCAATTTTACATACTTATTTTTCGTTTTGCAAACTGCTACACTTTATTTCTTGGGAATTTTAATATTTATGAAAATTATTATACTCTCATAAATACCTACAATGCAATTTTCGCCATTACTAATTAAAGCGAAAATTGCATTGTAAGTATAAATGGTAATTTTATTGATGCAACAGAAGATATTTATAAAAATAATGTCAATTATTTTATTGTTTGGTATGTATAGATAGGTATCTTTGAATATCAATTCTATTATCTATAGATATCATTTTTTAGTATTGTCAAATAAATAAATATTACTTACATTGTGCACAGCTTTCCAGGGTAAAGGTCCATTTATAAACTCGTAGAGTTCGTAATGTTGAGGTTGGAAAGTTCATAGTTGGCGAGGTTCGGAGTTCACAGTTCATTTTATGGCATTTATAAACATCATCAAAAAGTTGGAAAAGTTCATATTTGATTGGTTAAAATTCGTAACCAATAGAATTTTGGGTCTTTTTTTTATAACAATTAACAATCATAACCCCATAAAAGCAATAATAACAAGCGATGGGTTCGTGTATGGTACTTATAATCTTATAAAGATTAAAGGCAATTGGTAATAATAAACAAACAGCAAAGTAAACAAAGAATTTCTTTGTGACAGAATCGGCTATTGACATTTGACAGCGACCACGTGTTAGTACGGTGATTTTTCATTGGTTGGAACGAACTTTCCGAACTTCGAACATAAAATTTGGTTATCTCT
>MU182602.1:0-30189 GCA_016904865.1 Pissodes strobi | reverse complement strand
CTGAACTTTGCGAATATCCTGAAAATTAGCGAACTTTTCGCCAACTGAGTTTATAAATTGAACTGAATGATTTCATTAGTTCATCTTGAACTGAAATTTCAACTCCCAACTGAGTCTCAACATTGCGAACTTTTCGAGTTTATAAATCCAGTGTAATGCTGGTAGGCCACTTCTACCAGCATCTTTTTCACGTGTGAAATAATGAACTAATTTTAAAATAAGAGCTTCTTCTTTCTCACTGAACCGGTGGGGCATCTCAAAACGATTTGTATTATCAATTATTAGCGTAAAACACAAACCAACAAATCAATAAATGAATTAAATCTGTTTGATTATTTTCGTTTTGATATTTTGGCATTGACGGATTGACGCCAATCGATGTCAAAAACTCCAATTTGACGGACCAATTTAGGACATACGTTCATTGCATAAAGAAAGATGGAATGATATGACGTAACAGCGCAATAGCTCTGAACGGACTTTAGGTTCTATGGTGACGAATCCTGATAGCCAAAAATTCATGGTGATATGGGTAAAGAAAACATGATTTGCCGTTTGTTTGGACTAATTAATTTCCCGATCAGTTTATGTGAATTTTAATTAATTCCCATCTTATTAGATCCTTGATATGATCACGTCACATTTTTCCCATCAGGAGTATGCAACATAAATCCGTGTGAGAAAAAAAAAACGTCCAAAATTTCCATACCCGTCTTCTTCATTTCTAGAAAATTCAATTTAATCAATAAAACATCGTTTTTTTTTTTTTTTGCATTAACAACAGAATAACGAGCTCCAACAAATTAAAATCAAGAAGAAATTAATTGGGATTTGTGAAAAAGACATGAACTTGTACTCAACAAACATCCTAAATTGAAAAAATTGGCTCTATTCTGACCGCCAGTGGTTTCATATTTCCTGTTAGTGGTTTAATAAAATAATGATTTTATAATAAGCGGCTTTTCCAGGAACTGCATTATTTTATGTCTCAAGAATGTCCATTTCTGTTTTGTTCAGGGTTCTTGGGTTGCATTGCAACCCTGTTTCCTGTAATAAGGGCCCAAATATTCATGTTTGATTATCTTAGTTTTCAAAAGACCATTTCGCTACATCAACTGGAAGAACTTGCCGGATTGACTTCTCTTCAGCTGGATTACCACGCTTGTTTTTTGGCGGCTACTCTAATCTTGTTTCTAATTCCAGTTAATTTCTGTGGGCTTCTGCAAAGCTAAACATCTGTTGTGGCGGTGGCTGATCTTATAATCTTTGGTCGTCGTTTCGATAGTATCTGCCGTCATGTTCGTTTTTTGATTTTTTTTCTAGGGCATCTGTAATCTTAACATTTATTTCAGTATTGATCTAACCCAAATTAATTTATCAACGTTCTCCCGTATTTGCATTTTATTTCCAGTGTTTTATGTTACCGGCAAAGCCTGAAGGAATTCTTTGGTTTACCTAGCTAGACAAAGTTTGAATCAATTTTTGTAACTTTGGGTTTGGTTTCGTTTTTCCTTCCTTAGTGCTGCAAAATTACCAAAATTGGAACTCTGTCTAGACAATCTAATATATCATGGGCAAAAATCAACTCCTAATTAAAAATACATTAACCATTATAAGGTTATATTAATAACAATGATGATTTTGTCATTTTATATTGCCTTATCTTAGAGATATATTGTGGCATTTTATTATGTTCTATTTAAATAATTGGTGTAATAAATAATTCATCATTTTAAATTGATTAAGTAAATAAATTATTGATTAATTAAATTAAATTTCTATACTTCGTGAAAGCAATAAATAGTAAATGAAATGAATTTATAGGCTTTCTGTCCTGTTGCTAATGTGATCCCAGCCGTGGACAAGAAGGGCGTGGCACGTAGTTACATGATGAACGACTATGTTTGTTGTGAGGTCTTGGAAGTTATCGCCGACACAGATAAAATGGTTTGTGGAATGAAAGGTGCTACTAGAAAGCCTGGAGATCCGGAGCATCGCCCAGCATTGGGTCTCATTAGTACTGATGACTTTCCTGTGGTGTACAAGTAAGTAAACTTCAAACTATTTATTCATATCTAGGAAGTAACGGTGGTTCTTCATTGTAACTGTGGTGTTTCAAGGTGACTGAAATAGTCGAAAATAAATTTATCTTCAAATAAGTAAATTTTAATTAAAATTTGAAATGTATTATAAGCATCAATAATAAAGGTTGCCGCCCACAATTAAGAATTTTAATATTTCATAGTTTTTTTTTCTAAATTTTGATGTTGTTAGTCTGTTTGTCTAAGGAATAACATGTTTTTCTGTCCCGTACCAGTTGGCGCCGAAACATTCCTCCAAAGTTAATAACTATGAAATGAAATGATGAAATTATATGTGAAATACAATTATTATTGAAACATGTCTGTTTCAATATTTTCTAGTCTTTCGTTCCATAATTTGAAAATGGTTTTATTAGCCAATAGTTTTGATGTAATACCAAACCGTACATTTTTAGTTATTAGCAATTGCATTTCGTAATATATTTGCTATAAGTTCACCTATTGAAAATGGATAAGTGTGTCGAGTGATGCTTCCATTGAAATATTTATTATTACTGCCAAGAATGGGTTAACAACACATCTAATAGCCCAGCCATATGTTTGTTTTAAGTGTGATTGCAGACTGAATTTTCTATAAATTGTTTTTTATTTGTTGAAAGAAAAAAAACAGTAGCTTTTCCATATTTTTAGATTATGACAGACTTCATGTCTAATGAGAATTTATGTTCCAAGATTCGAACGTTTTGAAAATCACCCGGCTCAGTATGCCCTAAAATAGTTAAAACAAAGGAAAACAACTACTTGATCACCTCAACGTTCATAACCTCTTAGCAATCTCCCATTTTTTGGGTCTCAAGAACATTAAGTTCATCCTCCAAAAATTCAGAATCACTCCTGATTCGAATGGATCATTTTCCCACAGAGTTCTCGAACAGCGTTTCTGTCATAATTATCCTATTTTCGGGACTCGAAAACATTAAGGTCATGCTATCCTCAAAAAATCTAGAATTCCTCCCTATGTAAATAATAATTCATGAACTGGCTTTTCCAGATTGTGTTCTTGTATTAAAATTTACCAAACCCTTGGTTATATGTGACCCTGATTTTAGTGAGATTTCTTCGGTATAGTAAATCTTCCTTCATCACAATACAATTTCTTCTTTTTTTTTCAAACACTCTTGGTTTCTTTTTAACCTTATATTCATTTCATTTCGTGCATTGTGCCTAACTTGGCAATGAGAAATTTTAGGTAAGCTATCAGTAACAGAAGGGGTGGCCCCTAGCGGCCCTTGCACTTAGGCCACCAGTTGTGCCCCCAGCCCGCACTAGAGAACCTAGGATTCCGGTCTTCCTTAAGAAAGCCCGCATCTCCTTCGGACTGATGCGATGCACTGAGTCTTGCCCACACGAACTTGCTTGGGCAAGACTTACATTCCGTAAGTAGGTAGTATGGGGTCTCATCGTCCTCCGTGCACCTCTACTCTTCCCATCCTCTGCAATTCTCAGCAGAGTCAGGTGCCGTCTAAGCCTACAATGCCATGTGAAGAATCCTACCAGGGCACTGCACTGCTTCTTAGGTAGGCACAACAACCCCCTGATGAGACTATTCGCGGGCCCATGTATCATGAGCCTTGTCTGTTTCATCTCCGGAGCCGTCCGCCATACCTCTTCGGCCCGACCCTCCGTCCAAGCCTCCAAAGTTATTTCGTGAAAACACGGCGATCCCCACACAGGGATCAGGCCCTAAGTATCCGCGTGCGGAGCCTTCTCTGACGAGTGTCCCGGTACCCAGAACAGCGTAGCCTTTTTAAGCTTTGCAAGTTCTATTACCAACAAGGAGCGCGTGCGGACCAACTTCAGCGCCATGAGTGCGGTCTTGCTGTCAGAGCAGGAGATAATCCTCCCGCCCCCCTCATGATTGCAAATATTTCCGCTTGGAAAACCGTAGTGTGTTCGTCCAGTAGGGCGGATAATTCCTACCCTAGGGCCTCACAGTACGCACCAGCTCCGGATAGTGTTCCCATTCTGAACCCGTCTGTGAACCAGACTAGCCCATTCCAGGATCCCGTCCTTCCCTCCATCCAATCCTCGTTCGTGGAAGAGGAAGTTTAGCCCCTCGTGGAAGCATACCTCAGGGATCATCGCGTCACCTGGCATACCTAGGATGGTTAGGTCCTCAGACAAGCCCCGCCATAGGCCACAATGGCCATGGCTGCTCTAGCCGCCTCGTGCCTCACCCAGTCCACCGACGGAGGCAACCCCACCAGCGCAGCGCCTCCATGACCCTTGTGGTCGCCGCCGCCGCCGTCCTCATGGCCCCGGTGATGCAGAGGCAAGCTGTACCTGCCTGTTTAATTTTATTCACACCCGGAAATTCATTTAAACAAAAAAAAAAGGAGCCCCCCCTTCCAACATATAGCATATTTCAGTCTTGATTCAGTGCAGTTTTTCGAATTCTCTGAGGCTCTTTATTCTGTTCTGATTATCAGTAGCTTCATCAGTTTATTTTCTGTGATATTTTAATGTTATAAACTATTCAGCGTGTCCATGTTGTAAAAAAATATCCACAGATATCTGCTACATCCTCATATATATTTTCAAATTTGTATTGTGTTTTGAAACTTGATTTTCGGCCGTTAGTTGGATGTTTTTGTCTAAATACTACGACCAGTGATGATAAATAATACAAGGATATATCGCTGAAAGCGGTCGCAATTATTGTAAAACTCTTATCAGGTGTGCATCCTCCATAGCTTTAAGCCTGAGGCCGAGACTCGATTCTTGGCAGTAAATAAAATATTTCACCACATACTTAGTGTTGTTAAAATTTCCGAAATTTTTGAATGTTGCAGGAAATTTCAGAAACTTTAGGAAATATATGAAATTTTAGGAAATTTTATATAAAAAGTATTTGAATAGCGTTCTTTGTTGATAAAATGAAGCAAAAAATTAAATAGACATTTAGAATTAGCTATTTTTTTCTTTTATTATATACTACATACATGCTACATGAAATGATACTAAAAAAAATATATAAAAATAAATTGGTATATATTTGAAAGGGTATTAACCAAAAATATCTTGTTTTATTTGGTATTGATATGTACTATCGTTGTTTGAGTTACTCAAACAACGGTACTATGTACCTATGTATTTTAGACTTAAAATACTGTTAAAAAACATAAATTCATTGTTTGGTAACTTAACGGTTTTTGTCACTTATTCAGGTATTATATATAAACATATTATATGAACTAAAAAGCAAACAAAATATCAAAACTATAAAAAAACAATAAATATGAATCTCTGAAAATTAGCTTAATCTGAAAAACTTTCAGGGGCCGAGCTTGTTCGTTTTGTATATTTGTTGTTACAATAGATGCACTTAAACTCTTTTTTGTTATTAGTTGTTACAACAGTAAAATATTACCACACTGGTAACTTATTCTTCGGCATTTTGCTGCAATGGTAAACAAACTAAGCCTTACCTCACATCTTACTAATATAGACTGAAAATAAACGGCGCTAACACATAGAAATTCCGAAACGTAACGGAGAACGGGGATGCCCCGGTCGCAAATGATTTGATTTGTTCAATCGAAAGATGTTGCCGGATTGACAAATCGTGAAACCCTTGAAATATTCGGATTTAGGCGAATATTCGCTTTTTCAGGACCGAATATTTCGGAAATTTCTTGCAATATTCGGATGGAAATATTACATACTAAAGAGAAGGACGTTTCTACAATTATATACTATTGGTTTTTAAGACAAATTTTACACGTTATATAATGCCGCTTTTGTGACCTGGGTGCTAACATTATGTATCGATTAATATAATTACAACTGTTTTTTAATCTATGAAATGTCTGGCTTCTCAATATAATCACAATCAGCCACCGTTATTAAAATTGACACAGTTTATATAAAGAATTTCTGTTAACTCCTAGATTAAATATCTCCAAAAGAAAGTCTTGTTAATATATTTTGTCAATTTTTAGTCAGAGTATTAATGTGTTCATTGCTTAAAATTAATGGATACTTTATTATTTACAATTGTTATAAACTTTATAATAACTGAACATGTATGGTTTAGTTTGATGGTAAAGAGTAAGAATGCTAAATACTTTATTAACTAACTAATGACACTGTTCTGCATTTTGAAACTTTTGTCGCTCCCTGTTGGTTCTTTTGTATTTATCTGATTTCAATTCTTTAACTACATAATGTTGGTTTCTGGCTCTGCTGTCACATTCACGTAATTTGGTGTAGCCACTACTGCAATCCTGTAAGTAGTGCAACAACTTTTAAATCGGCACAGATGTTTCATTTATGATCTTAGTTTGAAGTAATATGTAATATAGCATGTTCTTGTATGTTTCATTCATATTTACAGCATGGCCCACAGGAAGGGATGGTTATTGATTTCCATTAAACAATAAAACTGCCGTTAGACTTGTCTCCGAAGAATCAATAAACAGTCGCCACTCATTACGTTTATACGAAAGGCCAAGTTTGTTCATTAAACCTGGAATATCATCATTGCAACAATGCTGCAGCTTAGACTCCTTTTTCCGATACGTAGAAATGTTCACCTCTTCTTGTAGAAAATTTCACTGCAGTGGGCGCGATCCAAGGAGCTGTACCTTTGTTCCGGGAAGAGCCAAATCACAACTAAGACCGTTGAGTAGTAGCTCCTGCTACTACATTCGTAGTAGTCTTACTCCTGAAAACTTGTGCCGTCTAGTTTCCCGTGTCTATTTTGTATTTTTCTGGAGGCTTAGGGAAAGGTATTCTTAAATCATCGTGAGGCAGACGTCTAATGGTTGAGATAATATTAGAATATTCAATTTTATTTTTGATATTACCAGAAAGTTCCACGATTTTTGTTAGGCAAAAGTAGCAATCATCAACTGGTTTTGAGGTTCCTACCAAATCATTGGTATTCCAAATTTCATAGCCTTGTAAGTAGCCATTTAATTAACTGGTTAGGGTTCTGGAGCAAGTATTGCAACACATTTTGGGAGCGCAAGGTAACCAAACTGTTTCTTTACAACTTCTAACTGGTGAATATTTATACCTCCTTTGTAATCCATTCTTCTATTGGTCAGGACGTATTGTCTACATTCTCTAAATTCAGAAACGTGGCCAGACAATTTCAATGAGTATGGATTACGCAACTAAAAGTTATTTAAATAACACATTAATTGGGCAGGGAAGTTTTTGGTGCAGAACAGCGTAATTAAATTGTTTGCAAATGTTTAGAATATTTTAATTATTGACAAAATACATTAGGACCATTGAATAAAGCAATTGGACAAAAATTATTTCGAAGTAGTAAACTAAAATCTATCGTTTTTTTCCACTTGTTTAAATCAAATTGAGCCACTTTATGTATTTTAGTTTAATTGTTACCTTGGTAAGAAATTCCATTACACCATTGAGGTTTTCACACATAGACAACATGCCTTTATGCAGATAATGTCACGTGTGGGATTTAAAGGTTGAAGAAAGAAAATGTAACTTACATTAAAGTAAGAGTTGGAGAATGATAATATGCAACATAACAGTATCATGTTAAGGAAACAAAATTGTAGATGCCAACAACTGTTTTATCCCAAATGAGCTTAAAATTTTCTTGAAGAGAGTGACTACTTCTGACAGAAGACCAAGAATCAAGAAACTGATATACATATTTGCAATCATGTTTTATATATTCCTTGGAGTTTTTAGGAGTAGTAATTGCTGATGGCTATTAGTACTTTGTGTCTAAAATGTCTTTTTCTTTTTAGAAAGGCTTACTGTAATAAAAATAACCGGAATTTTAAAAAATGAGAGACAAATTACTGTGATAATTAAGTACTATATGTTTACTATGTGTGGGCAAAGTATTAACCAATGCACCTGAATTCCTCCTTATATTTGTCCAATCATTTATGCTGTATTATGTACACATTCTCAGGTGAGGCATTATTACATAACAAGTGAAATTATTTTTCAACGTCTTGATAATGTACATAGATGTTCATAAAGCCGTGTTTTTCGCAGAGTTCCTACCCAACATTTATTTACTAAAAATATCAAGGATGACTGAGCATTTTTAATAACACGCAGAAAATGATATTTGATTTGTTTTTTCATACCAACTATCTTAAAGGAGGCATTTTTTTGAATTGACAAAATTTATTGCATTTAGTTACCAAGAGAAATTTAATGGAAAGGAACTTAAAGATGGTATGTATATTTACTTTAAGACATTAATGGTACCCTACCTATGAAACAAAACTAGTCCCTCTACTCGTTTTTGGAGGATACTCTATTTGGACTGTTATCTTTTTTTACACTTTCTTCAAATTAGAGGTAACATTCACGACATTTCGCAACTTTATCGACTTTTTCTATAAGGAGTTAAATTTATTCTTTCAGAAAATCACTGGATCATAAAAATGAAACATTCGAATCTGTTTTGGAGAAGAGTATCGGATTCAACAATCCCAACAACATACAGTATTTGGCGAACCAAATGGGGATTAATGAGCATCTTTCTCTTGTTGAGTCCTTAAGGTAAATAATTGTCTTATTAATCTAAGGTATATCTTATGTATGCTTACTTTATATTTAGTATTAGTTTGGTCTCTATGCAGTTATTGGTTTTGAAAGGATTGGAGCTATATAACAGTAAGATTTGGTATATGTTTTGCGCCCTTTTGGATGCATTGGTCTTGCGTAAATTAGATTGTCTTAATTGTATGATAATTACCTTTATATAAAAAATATGTATTGACATGAAATCAGTTATAACCACTCTTGTTTAATGAATGAAGTCAGTTAAATAGCTTTTTATGTTATCACTATTTCCTCACGTTTAGTTAGGTCAATAATGAATCATCATGAATAGATCCTAACAAGGGTATCTTAATAAAATATACAAAACATATACATAATAAAGTGCCCATCAATTCAAATTCAACTAATTAACATAAAATTACATTTTTAGTAACATGTTTTATTTTTTTTTAAAAAAGTTGCTTTTGGATTCAAATGATTAAAAAACTAATTCGTTGAAGTCGAACACAAATTTTCTTGGTCAATCACATTCAAGGGCGGTCAAAAACTATTTCCCATCGCAGTTTCTGATTACAAGAAACTTGGATTTCATATTAAAAATTAGGAAATTACACTTTAGATTTTTAGACTTCAATAAAATTCTAATCTGTACAAGAAAGGAAAAGACGGGAATACCTACTGCTTGTTCACAAGGCTGGAAAACAACTTCCCGCAAACATGTAGATATTATGAGATTTGAAGATGTCCGTACTTAATGTTTAATGTCTTCAAACTTTTATATCAGTAACATTGTATCGCTACTTTTGTACCGTTGACATTTTCAATAAAAACCTGTAAAACACATTCACGTGTTAAACAAACGTTTACTTTCAGAGGGAGATTTCCAGAAACTGAATATGCAAATGAGTTACGTCAAATTCAGGCCAGCAAGTGGGCGTACCGTAACGTCGCAGATGGGATAGATCATTTTAAAGCCGGTAAACATGTGGAGGCATTTCAATGTTTGAATAAGGCTCTAAATATTGACCCTAGAAATGTCGAAGGTTTAGTTGCACGAGGTGCACTTTATGCTAATAGCGGCAATTTTCAAAAAGCCATAGAAGATTTTGAAACTGCATTGAAGTTAAATCCTAGTCACGCGAATGCACGCAAGTATATGGGTGAAACTTTAGTGGCTCTAGGTCGTAGCTATGAAGAAGAAAACAAAGTCGAGGAAGCCCGGAAAGCCTATCAAAGTTGTCTTACCATCATTCCATATCATGAAGAGGCAAAGGTAAGAAGCGCTGGTTTCCTTTTATTTGCGATCTTTTCAGCCCGGGTTTACGCAAATATGACAAAACTTACCTCTCATTCTAATTCTTGTACGCTTTTTTTATGAATACATCCGTACATCTGTATACTCATATTATTCTGTTCCATTATGTACGTTTTTTTGCAGAATTCACTGGAATTTCTAAAAAATAAGGACAAACAGGCCAATAAAAACTTAATTGAACCTGGCGAGCTTTTGTTGCCTAGCATCCCATCACTGACAAAACCACCAGCGGATGTTAACGACGCGCTGAAACAGCTTTTGAAAAACGAAGAAGATGATAAAAAGGACAAGAAAAAGAAGAAGAAGGAAAAGAAGAAACTTAAGAAAAAGCGACATTCAAGCTCAAGTTCCAGTTCCAGTTCGTCTGGTAGTGGAGAGAGCTCCAGTAGTGACTCAAGTAGCAGTAGTGATTCAAGTTCAACAAGTGGAGATTCTGATTTTAAAAAACGAAAGAAAAATCGTTCACGGTAAGATTATATGTATTTTGTACTTAGTAGTTTTAATATTGGCAGTTTAATTTTATTTCTGCTTACATAGAATCCTTTTCTGTGTTCATTCCAAGGAGTGTGATGCTTCAAGAAGACCTAGCTGACTTTCGTAAACTATCTCATACCTTAACTGTAATTCGTTTTGTGAAAAGTTATGTTTCAACGTAACGGAGCCTATTCGCTATGTGCAGCTGCTGGGTGTTGAGGCAGTGAACGATTGTGCGCTTCGGTGGCAATGACTTGAACTTTAATGATCATATATAATATCATTGTTGAAACATGGGAGCTTGCAAATTTATTATTAGTTATATAGGGTCAGCTGGGGTAAATGTAGATGAATTTTAACACTTTTGACACAAAATTATAAAATTAATATTATTTGTTAAATAATTTAAACATTTATTTGGTACAAGCGGCTTCAGTAATAATAATAGCTGGATGTTTTAAAGACCACACATTTTATACTTACAGTTTTTAGTTGTTATTTAGAAAAATAAAAAGTCGTTCATGTTTCCATTTACCTCATACCTTATGGGGAAAATGTGGACAATTGCTCTGTAAACCATAAGCTTCATTGCAAAATATCTCAGGGTAAATGTAAACTCAACAAATTTTGTATTTATCCTTAATATATTTTTAAATTAGGATCGTGTTCACATTTACCCCATTAATACGTAATGAAGCAAGGTAAGTTTTAAAGAAAAATATGTTAAGTATATAAAGATAATATATTTAAAAAAATACATATGAAATCGGCTATTTAGAAGGATCAAACATTTTAAAAACATATTTCTAATTGCATATTTTAAACAAGTGAAGAAAAATTATTATTAAACTGCATTTCTTAAACTTAAATAGCTACTACGAAATAAAAACAAGTGGACAATGATTTAGAACTGTTCCAGTACAGGAACTCTGGTTTTAAATCTATAATAAATTCTTTCCCCTTTCAGAAATATTTCTGGGTCTGGCAGTACACCCATTATTTGATGAATTCAAATATAGCTAATATCTGTTTCGACAACATAAAAAATCGTTTTTGATTCATCTGCCGCTTTTAACAATAATTTTAATTTCATTGTCTTCATCAATGTTTTTTTCTATCGAACAAACTTAGGTGAAAACGGTAGTATTTCGTTTACCTTCTTTGAATCTAATTAGTGCAAATTTACCACAACATAATTTGGAAATATCTGTAACAGGTTCCAAATGAATTTCACTTTCGACTTTAGTATTTTCTTCAAGAATCTCGTCACAGGAGCTGTCGTCATCACACTCGAAGAAGTCACTCTCTTGTGATGAATCTAATTTATACTTTTTTGACTGTGACTTCTCCTTTTTCTTCTTCATCGACTTCTGTTTGATTTTATTAGCAAGTGTCGCAAGCGGTAATTCATCTGAATCACTATCAGCTGGAGCGACTGACAATTTCATTTTTCTTTTTGTCATAGCTTTTTAGCACCTGAAACAATACCTTTTTGAGCCTTCTTTTCTTCAGCTTCTTTCAATCTTTGCAAGACGTCACTTGTAGTTAGAACTTCACCATATGACTGCTGTTTAAGTCTACAATTCACAGTTTTCTTTTCTTGGTCACAAGCAGGATTTTTTATATTTGAGAGCTCCAATCGCTTTGGAGTAAAAATATCTGTTAATGAGACACTAGTGCGATTATCTTGCACAACAGACTCCTTGGAACAAGACGGTTGTGACTCAAGTTGAAATATTTGCTCATCATTTATAATTTTCTCTTTTCTAGAATTATTATTGGGTTAAATTCTTCCCTGGATAATTTGAAACGATCTACAAGATATACACCAATACTAACAAATCCTGCAATAATATTTTTTTCTTTCATTGAATCTATCCAGACCTCTCCTATTAATTGAGAAAAATCTCCGTTTGTCAGTCTCACACTACTTTTGCCTATATGCTTTTTACCATAAGCCACAAGTTTCTTTTCCCAGCTCGTCTTTAAAGGTCCAAAAACAGCTTTATCTAAAGGCTGGATTTTATCAGTTAAATGACGGAAATTTCATGAGTATTACCATAGATGAATATAGCTAACGCAATAGATAAACCATGAGATAGGACGATTTAGAACTGACAGTCATGCGAAAACTCCCCAGCTTCTTGTAATATCTTGCCTGTGAAACGGGCGAGACACAAGCAATGTTGCCGACTTGTGCGGCTGGCTGTGAATCACCATATATTTGTATAAATAGAAATAATACATGGAATATGGACAGTGACAGTGACTATTGCCATTACAGAATATCAGAAAAAGAACAATAGAATTATTCCTTTAATATAAATTCTTAATTATATTTACAGATGAATGTGAACTAATAACTAATTTAAATATACATAATTACATAACTTGAGTACACAGTGTCACACCATATTACCATATATATTTGTATAACTAGAAATAATACCTATATGGAGAGACTGACTATTGCCAAAGATTACAGAATAATCACTCATTCTGCAATCTGAGGGCAAAAAATACATCCATTGGTTATTTTGGTTGAAAATAAAATATAAAATAGTGGAAAATAAACCTCCGTTCAGTCCTTGCTGTAACACTTTGCGCAAGATAGAAAGTCTATGTACTAATTAAATATTGTTAAAGCTGATTGTAACCCATGAATTAATTATTCGTATCTAAGGTTTATGATTTTTTGAGTAAATTTTTTCTTTTCATAGCCGTACCACTTGCAAAACTTATATAAATTGCTTATAATCATATGGGACATAAAAAAATCCCTATGTTCATAGCATAAATTGTTATCTTTTTTACCTAACTATAAAACATTCAATGACAACTTTTTCTACTTCTTTCGCCGGCGCTATTAAAAATAATTTTGTATCACAGCCATAGTTTTTATGCAATAGAAATAATTGATTTTCGTCATATAAATGCTCATTTGTTCCTAATTGTTGTTTACAAGTGGTGCAATACAATTTCTTTAGAAGTTTATATAAAAGATAGCCAGAATAGTAATTTAAAGCGCAGTCTTCAAGACTAGCAATTTTTGGATTATCGCTTGGCGGATTATCGGCAAACGATTCTGGTGATTCCCGGAATGGTAGATCACTATGATCGAAAATCGAGTCGAAAACTACTTCACCGATTTCTGAATCGATTTGTTCCATCTCAGAATCATTTGCACCAAAGTTACAGATTGGAATATTATTTGTCATGATCAGGTTCGCAATTGGAAATTTTTGATGGCTTGAGTAGTCCGGTTATTGTCTGTATTCTAAAAGACAGAAGAAATGACCGCGCTGTTGGATTAACGTTCCAACCACCTTTTTGTCGAATAACTGAGAAAAAAATTTCTAAAAAATGCTGATTGAGTGTACTTGTTAAAAGAAAGTTTTGTTCTTTTTCCTGATTGAAAAGTTCGGTTACTCCGTTAATGGTTTGTACCATTCCCTCAAAGCAAAGTGGTCTAGACAGTACATTTTCTTTCTTGCTATTACTTGATATTTTTAGTAATGATTCAAATATATTTTTACCTTCATTTAAAGCATCAATAGCGTGTGTATTTCTGTCGCTTAAACCACAGTTATCTGGATTTTTAGAAAACAATTACTTACTATTCAAAGCATCAAAGATATTATTCAACGTTAGAACAAAACCGGCAGTATCTGTTCCAACTTTTTGGTCAACTTTTTTTTTAAATCAACGCATCTTTTTATAGCGGAAGCAATACTGTTTGAAAAAATCTGCAAAGCCAACTTACAGGAAATCTTTTCAAATGCATTTGGATTAATATGCTTATCAGTTATTTTAGGCAGCGTTCTAGCTGTATTCGAATTTTTATCGATTTCATACGTTTTTCTTATAATATCGAAGCTTATTATTTTAACAAACAGCTTGAAAACCCCAGAAAGCATATTATTCCTAATGCTCTTGAAAAGATGGGGAGCATCGAATATCGCGATGATTTTACTATCGCCGCTATAAGGCTTATCTTTAGTCGCATTTTAAGATCCTTTACACAAATAGTGCACTATGTAAAAATCGACCTCTCCTATTGGTCAATCCATTTCGTATTACAATATGTCTTCGTGATGCAATCAATTTCTGTCAAGAGCTCTTGTGGTGTAGAGGTTTAGATAGCTGGGTCTCACCTGGACGGCCCGGGTTCAAACCCCGTTGCTTTTTTAAATTTTTTTGTTTAAGATTATGTCTCTAAACAGTTTTTTCTTGATTTTGGGTACGTCTTGGGTTAGTTTGGGTTAGCACTTGGTTAGTTTCCTTTTCTTGAGCCCCCGTAACGAGCGAAGCGAGCGGATGGCCATGCGGATTGACCAATAGGAGAGGCCGATTTTTATATAGTGCACTATTTGTGTAAAGGATCTTATAATGCTCTTTAGTCACCCCAAGTAAGTTCAAAGCTCCTCTATTGTTACTACCCTGATCACAGATAATTAGTCTGGGGATGAAACCTATATCAAAAAGATTTTTCACTACATACAAAATGAAGTCTTTAAGATTTTCCTTTTTTACGTTATTTGCACTGAAAAAGTATGAAACAGGAACTTTCCAATTGGAGTATAAACCGCGAATGAAAAAAAACTAGCACATGAGTAGCATTTTTGTTTTTCCTTCCTAGAGTGGCAAGATCTTCGATTCTTTCACTAATGTCTAATTTCTTATTGTACTCAAGATATTCCTTAATCGCCATCTCGTCAAATGCTACCACACATTTCTTCTCTTTAGAAGACATAACTTCGCCCTTCATTTGCAGGTGTTTATATTCTCATCAAATCCAGTTTTAAACATATTTTCACTAAGAATTGTGAGGGTTGGTAGAATGATTCCATTTCTTCACAAGAAAACGTATGCACAAGGCGATTTATAAAAAAAGCAATTGACAATTCTTTCTCGCTTTTAGTGAAATTTCTACGTCTGTCTCTTACTTGCATTAAAACAAACGTTTTTGCTACGGGGCGGGGGTAAAAAGTGCCAAAAACGGTAATATGTTCAAAACATTAGATATTATTTTTTTCTAAAATTTTAGGCGTTGGTTCGCAGTTTCTTAAGTTTGCTTTTGTAATTTTTAATTTTTGAGGCTTAATATCTAATATGACTTTTAATTTTTTATTTTCTAGGAGTCGTTATTCTATCTGGTAGATCACTGATTTCATCCAAGAAATGTACGTCTGTATCAGAATTCTCATTTTCTAAACACATTTTTTTGCTCTCTGGTATATACTGGGGACATCATGCCCGCTTCTTATCTAAATATGTTTTCTGGGGAGGTAAAACTGCCAACGATTCAATTGGCGAACCATTACCTCGCCTCTCAGAAGATTCAGAGTATTTAAGTGGAACTGCGTCTTTTTTCAAGAAATGTTTTTTTTCTGTTCGATAATCATTGTCCATAAAATGTTTTTCACATAGATATTTATTCTTTATCACATCTGAGGGTAAACCAGCAAGAGAAGCATTTCCTGGAACAATAATTAATAGGGCTCTAATTCTAGAATATTGAATAGGAAGGCAATGGAGAAGACATCTCTAAAACGATACATCTTCTCTGTGATTATATCGGAGATTGTATAAATGAAGTTTTTTAAAAATAGAAACCTATTCTTTTTTTATAGTCAATACACTCTATAGATTGAAAAGTATCAAATTAAATAGTTTGGAGGTTTAGTTTAAAAAGAGAATAAAACATGATGATTTCCCGAACCTGAAATCCTGTTCCAACTTTCAGCACAAGCTCTAACCGTGGCTGACGTAAAAGACAGGCTATGGCGCGAAAAGTCACGTGATCAACTAAGGCTCATTGTTGTAATGGTGTTTATTTGCGTTGGTCAGTTGTCAAGTTCCATAACAACAATGAGCCTCAGACTTTTCGTGCCATAGCCTGTATTAAATTTACGTCAGCCACGCTCTAATATGGTGTTGAAAATAACCCCGGTAAAAAACAGTGTATAAAAACAGTCGACTTTTAAAGCATTAAAGTTTACTCGCCCAACGAGCCGAAAAGTAATTATTATACCTGAACGGAGACTTGCAGCCTAATAATATTAATACGTTTAGTCCACTTGGTGATATTTACATATTCAAATTGGGAGCGTGTCAGAAAATCACTAAAATCGGTCACCAAATAAATAAGTTATTTAACATTGAAAAATGGACCAAAAACTTAATTTGGGCCACACTGCAGAGTAGGAGGTATGTAGCTGTATTATAAGTACTAGTTTTTTATATTTACTTGTTTGAACTCATTTCTGTTCTACCCTGAATCGGCATTAACTAAAATTAAATTGCATAATAATAATTAATCAAAACCATCCTTGCCAACCTTTCAATTTTAAGCTAAAGGTGTTTTATCCTATTTCCCCCCTCCCCATACGCGTCAACCAATAAAACGCTTTATTTTTGAGATTCATCCAATAGCCGTCGTTTTCATCGACAAAATCCCTAGAATCAATTTTTCGACAAAGTTTCCGCTTAAACGTCAAAAATTACTTAAAGTCGGCTATAGTCAATTAAAATTTTGAAAAGTTTTGCGTTTGACCTATTGAGAACAATGAGCAAACGCACTTTTTCGAAAAACTAATTTTCTTGTGGCAAATAGTTCAGTTAAATATATTTTGGGTCATTATACAGGTAAAACTATTCCTCAAAGTTTTTCGCTTTTGAGTATAGACTCCCTCGACAAATGAACTCCCAAAATCCCTAGCCTGCGGTTCGTGATTTGATGAGGTTCATTTATCACGGGTTTACTTAATCGAAAAGCTTTGCGTAAAATTTTGACAACAAAAATAACGTTCCATTATTATATAATGTTACTGACTAACTATAAGCCCCAAAATCTTGAGTATGTTTATTTAACTAAGTAATAAAAAAAAAACAAATTTTGACAATCTGTTATTTTAACTTAAAACTTGGAAAGGGTAAGATTTTTTTTATGAGTGAAAAGACACTTAAACAAATATACACATTTAATCTTAGAGGTTACACGCGCCCCCGCTAAGGGCCTAAGGTTACGAAGTAGATCATATGAGAAAAATGCACCCCCCGTGAAAACTAAACTAATGGGACCGAGCAATTTAAGAACATGGAAGTATCCGAAAAGAATTTTTTTCATATATGTTTGGTCACCCTGTATGATGCCACTCGGAGTAGATAATAAATGTACATTGTTTTCTTTTCGCAATTTCAAATAGATAGGTACATACCACAATGTATTATCCATTGCTTTGTAATTTTTTTCGTCTTTTGGAGATCTAAACATATGAACATCTTTATTTTTGCGCCTACTAAGTCCACAATAATTAAAATATTCACATTTATTTCCAGACATGTTTTATGACTACTACCGCGACGCCGACGCTCCCTTCGATAAAGACTGAATAAATATAAAATAGTAAAAATTTGTTACCACCTGCAATAATCGGCGAAAAGCAATGAAAAGTCGGGCTGAAGCCAATAATACTAGCGCCGCGGCATCCCGCCGCCGGCCGCTACGCTCGTCTGATTTGATTTTGCCTCATGCATTACACATGGTGAACCATGGCAACATTGCGCGTTAATTTCTCCTATGGATGCAGACTTTGCAAAGCTTGCATCCATTTAGGGGGGCCAGAACGTTGCCGTGTCTTGTTCGATCTATTGCGTTAGCTATATTCATCTATGGTATTACATTGTTAATAATTGCTTCTTCAACAATTCTAATGCTAATGTGGCTGCAATGACCATCATATACAGAAGAACTTTTTGATAGGGACGGTTTTTTGTGGCTCTTAGTTCTTTAATAAAAGGAACAAAACCAGATTTGAACCACTGAAAAAACTGCGGCTCCTCCATCCATCCATTCTTTGAAGTGGTGTATAAAGTTCCCTGGTAAGCATTTGATGACACCCACCTTGGTTGAACTGCAGCACCATTAAAGACTATTAAAGGTGGCAAGCATCTGCCGTCGGCAGATACACAGGCCAAAACTGTTGTGGATTCCGTGCCCGAGCCACCAGAAACTAGTCAATGCCTTTCCTTTTTGACCAATAGCCCTTACCCTGCTAGGGTTGCTATGGAAACCTGATTAATCTGCATTGAAGACAAAGCAAGCTTTACCTTCACCATCCAAATCATTTTCTTTAATTACATTTCCGAGTTTTTCATAAAAGTCGTAGACAATTTGCGGTTTTCTTGCATCCTTTCTGAGTTTTTGAAGATGCTCAGGCTTTTTGAGGGGCAGCTCAGGATGCCTTGACATAAAGCTCTGATACCAAGCTTCCCCAGGCTTATTTTCTGCAAAGGGAGTCTTCAAATTCTTGGCTTCTACGTAAATTTTCACTAAGTCTCTTAATTTCAGCTTATCACATGGTTGTCCCATTTTAGACCGCGTTAATAGGCATTGAACAATTTGCTGCTCTTCTGTAGGACACAGTACTGGACGGCGCCCTGGTCTCATAACTTCTAATGATGTTTTTCTTCCTTTAATTCTGTTACATATATCAGCTTTAGGGACACCGTAAACTCTTTCTGCTTGTCTATTCGCTATGTGCGTTACACGACGCGACATCTGGTGGTACAAAATGTGGCGAATTTCTTGGCTACCCAACACGTCAAGTACATCGGAAACGATTGAAAATTCAAGATTTTTTTTTTATTTTAGTGCAATATAATTAGTTCTGCAGATAATACGTTGATATATGAGAATATTTATCGATTCGACGGAAAAAAGCCAAGTTCGATATTGAATTTTGTGTGTATTCAGCAAAACTTCGTAAGTTATGAAAGCGTAAACATGAGGATATCATAATAACAAAAATAGCATTGTGAAATTGATACGATTAAAAATTCGATTCATGAAGTTTTACTGAAATTACTTTAGAATGAATGAAGACGATTTAGAATAATTTATATTTCAATCTGGAAATTGATAGACAAACTGAAATTAAGTTATTAAATATATTTTTTCGGGAATATTAGTGCTGCACTAATCATAAGAACCGGCTTCGAAAATATATCACAAAGGTTATGATACTTACCCTTGTTGGTTCTGGTGTCATATGAGCACCGTCGATTTTGAAGCATTTTTTGGGTTCTATGGAAAGATTACATCAAATGGGACACATTAACGCAAAAAAAAATTGCGGATGAAGCACATTTTCACAAAATAAATTGAAAATAAAAATTAAAATTTAACATACATTTTTTCCTAATAAACACAATTCCAGTACACTTTGTCCTAAGTTATGATCGCAGAAGGGTAATAATAACATAATATAAAGCTTCTTTTCATACAAATTGCAAATAAAACTGTCTTTTTGCACTTTAAAACCATAATATAATATTTATGAGATAAACGTCAACATGACTATGACTCAGTTGGTTATTGTACGGGTAGATGTTGCCAAGTGTAATTTCTATTTAGTTCTAAAATATAACAGCCTCGTGTTGAATATGTTTCAAAAGTACTGTCGGACGAAAACTTCTTATAAATAATGATTACTAATGGCTTTGTTTAATAAAATAACAATAATTCGAATATATGATTTACTAGAATTAGATGTTACGCTAGAAGTGGGTCACTTTTAATAATAAGTCATATAAACTAATTCGTTTAGTTTATTGAAATAGATACAAATTTAAAAGATCATTTTGTTTAGTTTAAGAAAGTATCACGCGTAGTGCGTTTGTTTTGTTACTTTGAATTAATTTTCATTTTGTGTTGGGCGTGGTTGGTCAAGCGCGTAGCGCGCTCGCCTCAATGCGCCTTCTTTGGCCAATTAAAGTTAGTTTCGATTATTTTTGCTTAATCTGGAATACGTTAATTAAGGTTAGTTTTAGTTAGTTTAGGTTAGTTTGGGTTGGTTTTGCTTAGTTTATGATAGCGAAGAGAAAAGGTCGCGTAGCGCGCTTTTCTTTTTATTTTGGTTAATTAGGGTTAGTCTCGGTTAGTATGGGTTAGGTTTGGTTAGTCTGGGTTAGCTTGCTATAGTTTTGGTTAGTACGGGTTAGTTTTAGTTAGTTTTGGTTAGTCTGGGTTGGCTTTGTTTAGTTTCGGATAGGGAATGGGCAATAAGCGCGCGTAGCACGTTTGTCTCTTTACTTTGGTTAATTAGGGTTAGTTTGGGTTAGCTTTGGTTAGTATGGGTTGGCTTTGGTCAGCCTGGGTTGGATTTGCTTGTTTTGAGATAGCGAAGAGAAAAGCGCGCGTAGCGCACTTGTGTTTTTACTTTGGTTAATTAGGGTTAGTCTGGGTTAGTTTTGGTTAGTATGGGTTTCTTTTGGTTAGTCTCGGTTAGCTTGAATTAGTTTGGGTTAGTTTTTGTTGTTTTGGGTTAGTTTTGGTTAGTAGTGGTTAGTTTCGGTTAGGCTCGGTTCGTTTTGCTTAGATTGGAATAGCGAAGCGCGCTTGTCTCTTTACTTTGATTAATTATGGTTAGCCTGGGTTAGTTTTGGTTAGTTTGTATTAGCCTGGGTTGGTTTTGGTTAGTTTGGGTTAGTGCCGGCTAGTTTGGGTTAGTGTTGGTTATTTTGGGTTAGCTGTGATTGATTTACGACAAGCGTGCGTAGCGCGGTTGTCTTTTAAAATTATTTCATTTTATGACAAATATACTTGATCTAGGGTCAACAGTGTACTGTGAGTAAACTTTTAGTACTTATATATACATATATAGCTAAACAGCCAGGGTTAGTTTTGCTTAGTATGGGTTACTTTTGGTCAATTTGGGTTAGCTTGAGTTAGTTTACGTTAGTCTGGGCTAGTTTTGGTCATTGATTTGTATAGGAGTGGATAAGCAATAAACAGACCAAACATGGCAAATTTACGACCGCGAAATGTAAACAAAGAGATTTTAAATTGGACTTGCGCATTAGAAAATTAGTAGGAGTTAGCTGCTGCACCGTGAAGGTAAATAGGCAGGCCCGGACTTCGAAAATGTTTATTTCACCAAATATTCGGTAGAGGAGTCTTGCCGATTGTGAAATGGGCCCCAGTTAGCATAATGAAACAAACAATAAGGTATAAATAAGTAATACTTATAATAATTAGACTTACTTGAAATAGGAAATCCCGGGTATTTTGCCTTTACTACTACAAAACACAACCATACACTGTCGGGATTCTATTTTGGTAGCATCGCCCATTGTTTATGTGCGTATTGTTCAATTTAAACGAAAATCAAAATAGGGTACGCACAAACCACAAACGTGAACCACCAAACTAAAACTAATTAAGCAACTACAGACACTAGGTCCAAAGAAAGTAAAAAAAAGTAAAAACTCGAATTATTAACTCAAAACGCCGCGCCGTCAAAACGAAAACACGTCAAAGACAAAAGCCAAGTTCGATCCTGACCGACGCCTGCTGAGACGGCAAGTGTTTTAGTGCGCATGACAAAACGGTATCTTCTTTGTTTACGTTTTTCCATTTTTCGTGGATTTTGTCATGCGCAGAAACCTGTTTTTTCGCCCATAGGTTGCCACTTTTGAATACTGCGACAGGCGGCTATTGCTTATCCACTCCTATACAAATCAATGGTTTTGGTTAGCTCGGATTATTTTGCATTAGTCTGAATTAGTTTTATTGGTTAGTTTGGGTTAGTTAGCAGACAAATGGGAGCCCTTTTGGTTAGTCTGAGGCATACAAGGAACAAGCGCGCGGTGTGCTCTTTTTTAGTTGCTTTCACAAGTTGTTATTCCACTTTATGAAACATGCTCCTAGACTTGGCAATTTGCTTACTTGAAAATCAAGAAGGTTAGCCAAGTCTGACAACATTGCAAGTAAATTGTCATCATTAACGTCATATTGCTGTGCTATACTTTGACTAGTATGTATGTACAGGGTTATCCAACGAGGACTAGACAAGGCGATTTTTTCACTTTCCCTATACTTTTATAAAAATATCTGAAATAGCCATCTTATGTAATTTTCTCCCCCGAATTCGGATATGTTCAGCAAAAAACAATTGAACATCAAATAAAAGTGCTAGGGGTCACTTTGATATTTTTTTAAACGGAACCTTCTGTATATTACTACATTTTTGGACTCTCTAGAAAAATCTAAACACATTTTGTGTATAATATCCTATACCTATCTTTAGCTGTTTACCAAATATTGACACTTGAAAGTCGGGCATTTTGACACTTTGACAGGTTCTAAAATCTAATAATACTGTCATTCGATAGTTTATGAAAACTTAAGATAGGAATGTGCAAACCGTTTTCTTTGATCTTGTGCGGTTTAGATTTTAGAGCCTGTCAGTGTCAAAATACCCAACTTTCAACTGTCAATATTTGGTAAACAGCTAAAGATAGGTATAGGATATTATACACAAAATGTTTTACCTTCAAATTGTTTGGGTTTTCTCTCCAATTAGACCCGCTTGCTCTGGCTCCAGGGTGTAAATAGCAAGAGCAAGCGGCTCTAATTGGAGAGAAAACCCAAACAATTTTAAGGTAAAACATGAATCCTCCACAACAATATAGAGCATATATACAAAAAATGTGTTTAGATTTTTCTAGATAGTCCAAAAATTTAGTAATATACAGGGTGTTCCATTTAAAAATATATCAAAGTGACCCCTAGCACTTTTATTTGATGTTCAATTGTTTTTTGCTGAACATATCCGAATTCACGGGAGAAAATTACATAATTTCAGTTTTTTTATATAAAAGTACAGGGAAAGTCAAAAAATCGCCTTGTCTAGTCCTCTTTGGATAACCCTGTACGTTTAAATACATTTTTCAAACTGAATTATCGGATCATGCGGCGTTTTATGTCCAGTCCATATTCCCTCTCTTTAATGTACGAAAATTTAGCTGCTCAAGATCATTCGGTTTACGAATAATAAAATATTAAGTGGTGTGTCAAAACTCGAAATGACGAAAATTTTTAATTCAGCTAGCTCGCCTTGTATTAAATGCATAATCATTTTCATCAGTTTTTTGCATCGATTCTCGTCAAGTAATCGGCTCTTCTAAAAAAAAACTCAATTTTTTTACATCATTTTTTTTACGTTCCCTGAAAAGTCTATTTTCCCGACATTTTCGAAACGGAAGCATTTAAATAGTTTCACCTAGAAATTGCCTATCGAACAGTGGCCTCAGATTTTTCGGGGCTCTAACCAAAGTGACCACTTATCGTCTTTGGTAATGTATAAAAATATTATTGACGCCAGATATTACTTAATGGATCTTGCACATAGCGAATGTTTGATCAGTTTGGTTATTTTCATTTCTTCTTCAGTTGCACAACTTTTTAATTTTTGGATTTCTGTTCACCAATCAATAATCCAAGTAAATTATGTTAAAATAATCTTATTACTTTATGGCAAAAACACGTTTGATATAAATTAAAAACGTGATTTAAGTCAAAGCAACCCGAATAGAAATTCAATGAATCAATAAGCAACATAATATGCATAAAACAACCTAAGTAACGAATGATCTTATTAGAAGGGAAAAGCGTGAAAATTCGCTGAGCCCGCTCAGCAAACGAATGGCTATGATGGATGCCCAAGCCCATGATGCGTCGTCTACCAGTTTTAACTTCAACAAGCCAGCTGTTAGCAATTTTGAATTCGGTTTTGAGGCACCTGAAAAACCTAAATCAGCTGCCGAGTTGGATTATGAGGCCAAAGTTAAAGCATTTTTGTTAGAAGCCAAAGATGATTCAGACTATGAGACGAAGGTAAGTAAATACGATTTATTATTATGATTCATATAAAAACGTTTTTATTTGGAAAATATGCAATACTTATAACATACTTTCCCCATATCTGTTAATGATGATATGAAAGATTTCATATCATAATAATTAACCGACATTCTCAATTTTTGATAGTTGTATTTACATCTTTGTAAAATGTTTCGCCGGATTTAATTATGGACGGATACTTTTATCAATCGAGGAACCTGAACTATCTTCTGATAGATCTAGTTTCGTAATTTTCTCGAAAGATATAACCTTGACTGCAACAAGTATTTTTGTTAACACGAAAAATTTAAGCCCGATAACCCATTGATTATAAAACCTTGACCAAACATATTCGGCTTCCGTTCTAGTCGTAATTTTTTCTCGCGTATGTGATGTATTCTGTCGTCGTTTTTAAATTGTAATACCAAATTTTGTATTGTATTTCATTCCAGTTTATTATGTCGTGTTAAAACATTGTTAATGATCTTGGACATCACCTGGAAATAAGTAGCTGATAGAAATGAATCCAAGTAATACTAACCCAAAATACGTCTGTCAATATGGTTTATATTATTTCTTGACGGTCTGACTTATCGATTGTATAATGCTGATTGCAGTTCAACATCATTTTCTCAATAATAAATCGGTACTATTATCTTTCAAATTTATTTTTATATTTATTGGCAACTCCTAAACGTCCCAACGATTTGCAGTTCTCATGTTATTTTAAGGTCAGTTTATATGGAAAGGTCATTACAGATGCCCAAAAAAGTGTATTTTAATAGGACTACTTACGAATATATGTGCTGCAATGTAAAGCATCTTTCATTTACTGATTTCATGTATGCCGTACCGGCAGAAATATATCATTGCCAAGGGCAAAATAAAGGTGAAAACTAAATGAGATATGATCCTCAACTATGTACGTGACGTTGGAAACAGGTCAGTAAAATCTTAAGGTGACATAATATATAGATCTCCCTCTTGGTTTTATACTTGATGTAAAGAATTATGAAACATCTAAGATTGATACAATGAATAGTTTCGGCGGTAGGATCCTTGTGAAACATCGTTGAATAATAATACTAGGGATAATTAGTACACTGCTTTTAGATGTTTCAAAATAATTTAATGAGATATTTTTCTCTACATATGTTTCGGCTTGATGAGACCTCATCAAGCCGAAACATATGTAGAGAAAAATATCTCTTTAAATTATTTTGAAACATCTAAAAGCAGTGTAAGTATATTATCCCTAGTATTATTATCTAAGATTGAATATTCTTAAGTATATCATGATAATATTATTGGAGTGTTTTCTGCTGTTTGTATTATATCATCAAAGTCCAACGGTTTTTTTTTAATAAGTATATCTTGAAGGTGCATGCTGAAGATTCAATCCATGTAGGCTATCTATCAGGGTTCGTTATATGTCAAAGACAAAAAACAGCTTTATTGTCGTAACCTACCAAGTTGTTGACAAAGCCATACTCGATATCTAATATCTAAAGGTCGATAGTTACAATAAAACTTATTCCTAAGTACTAATTTCCAGTTCATAGAGTAACAATGAGAAAAAAAGACGATATAAAAAGTAGGACAATCTTCACAAACATTTTTTAATCAATCCTATCACTAAAAAATTTCGTTCAGGTTGTAGTAAGCCTTTTCCGATAACATTTGTTTCAGTGCATGGTTGCCTTCTCAACCATGATTAAAGATCTTTTTGCCTCCATAAATTATGGAGTTTCTAATTAGCTCTGAGCGTGGAATGGGCAATCCAACGGTGTGAGTCAGTGTGACGCATATTATATTGACCACTTATAGATAGCTCACTCTTGTACTTTTTTAAAATAAGACAAACCGTCTCCAAAACAAATAAGCAACACAGAGTTAAAATGCCATGTCTTACAAATAATGAACGACATGAATTGCGAATTTTTGCACCACACATATATCTGATTACCCTCTTCTGCAAGCCAAACACAGACTAAAGTAGTGAGCGCATGAACTCCAAAAACAAATTCCATATCGAAGGTGGGATTCGACCAAAGCAAAATAAGTATTTCTAGCGATGGAGAAGTCCAAACTGTTCGAAATTACCCTGAGGGAATAACAACAAGAAGAGCACTTATTGGAAACATTCAATACATGATCTTCAAACTTCAAAGAGTTATCTATTGATAAGCCCAGAAATCTGTTCATGTTGTGTGTTGGAATCAGTTGGCCCTCCAGGTAAATATCCTCCACAGCACACTTAAAATTTAAAATGTTGGTTTTCGAAACATTAAATGATAAAGAGTTTGCATCACACTACCGCTTTATCTTCATTAAATCTGTCCTTACATTGGATCTGAGATGATCCACATCCGAACCATGCCAGAGAATGGTGGTATCATTGGCGAAGATGGTGAATTTCCCCGCTATCGAAAGGTGCGAAAGGTCGTTTACATAAATTAGGAACAGAAGTGGCCCCAAGACAGAGCCCTGAGAAACGCCGGCATTCACACTGAGTTCATCCGAGCTGCTCCCAGCAAACACGACCGTCTGAACACGCTCAGACAAATACGATCGAAACCACTCCAACGCCATGCTCCTAGATCCATACATCTCTAGTTTCAACAACAGTATTCCGTGATCCACGCAATCAAATGCCTTGGACAGATCACAGAATAATGCCGCAGCAACCTCTCCAGAGATCAGCCGGATGTATAGATGTTTGAGAAAGTCGAAAATAGCATCACTCGTACGCATCAGCTCTTGGAAGCCACTGTTGCGTCCTCATATGGCCATATCTTTTTATACAAGAATCCATCCTCAAACCAGCTTCTCGACCACTTAGCCATGGTAGGCAACAGTGCAATGGGACGAAAGTTTGAGAGACTGTCATGGTCCACACCCTTATGAATAGGTACAATCACAGCCTTCTTCAGACAGGCCTTAAATCTGCCAGAAAAAAGGAGGCATTTATGGCCACAGCCAGAACCTGCAGCACCTAAAATGGTAAAGCCAGAAACACCCTCAAGGATATCCTGTCCCAACCAGAAGAATTCTTACTCTTTATATTAGAAAATGTGTCATGAATCTCAAGGGCAGTGGCAGGGGTAAAAAAGAATGTTTCAGCCACTGAAATGTGATTTAAATAACTCCTAGGATTGTTCTTTTAAGAAATAATTTTGCGGCTATGGAACAGTAAAATGAACTGAGATCGTTAGCTTTAAAGAGCTAGAAATGGGAGTAGTTTTATTTTTCCCTCACATGTGATTGACAACTCTCCAGGATTCTTTTGATTTATAGGATTTCAAAATTCTAGTATGAAAATATGACTTCTTGGCAAACCTTATGGTGCTCCTGTAAATGTTGTGGTATTTATTAAAATAGCTGACAAAATTAGCATTACCTATTGCAAACTTTCTTATATAGTGAAGACAACGCATATTTTTTCCCGAAACACTGCGCCTTTGTATACCATGGTCTCCTTTTCCTCTTCTTTATTTTTACAAACGGAAAGCTATGTTAAATTTGCCCTGAATGACGGAATGGAACTCTTTCAGCGGATTATCTGTGGCTAATACACTATTCCAGTCTGCCTGACCGCAAAACAATGTAAATCTTCTAAAGTTCTTTTTGGTGAAAAGTCTACCATGTCTTGTGTTACCTGCTCCAGTACCAGAGCCAATCGATAAGGGACATGATACAGCTTCATTCATGATTAGACAACCCGGCATTAACAGTTAACTTCATCCTTATTGAAATTAGAGCACACGTAGTCTAAAATAGAGGATGAAAGCGCCGAAAACCGAGTTGGCTGATCGACATGCATTGTCAGGTTAAACTAGCTCAGCATACTACTTAGTAACTGATTATTCCTGTTACATTTATCCAGGAAGTTTATATTTAGGTCTCCAGTCAACACTAACGAAGAACAGAAACTTCATTGAATAATATCTCAAGTTTCTGAGGAAATGACTACACTACCTGAAGGTGACCTGTAAATTCCAAGAATATAAATATTAAGTTTACTACAGAAAATCCAAACACTTTTTCCTCCAAGAGGTGGTCAAACCTATCAACGGAGACAAACCCAAAATTACAAATTACCTCGTGTCAATACAGTTTATTAAAAAAAGCTTAATTATCTAAAGAATATTCATCTCATTAACAAAGCTAGTAAACAGCCCTAAGCAAAAAACATTACAATGTCAATAATAAAACAACATAGGAACAGACTTACTACAACAGGCAAATAATATAGGGTCATCTGATTAAGTATTTTAATCGATAAATTTAAATAAATAAAGGACGAAGGTTTTTCAACTGACGTACGGTATAATAAACAAAAACAAAAAATAAGCCGTGTGTAACCGCACGACACATGAAAAGTTCAACAAAGCAATATTAAAACCTAAATAAAATGTATACAAATAAGTGTATTACACGCTAGGCGAGCTACCATCTCACTATACCGCTTTTGTCGACGAGTTTAAGAATACGGACCGGCATAATACATATTAAATGTCGATTATTATGTTTTATGTTTAGAATTTGGCAGTTAAGTCGATGATTATTCAAATTATATTACAGACTGACGAGATGTTCAGAGTGATCCAAATAAGTCTTTAAATGCCTTGTTACTCACTGTTTTTTTCTCTCGCTTGGCTGAAGTCGACTCGAGCCGACTACCTGAATGAGCGTTAAAAAGCCGCGTGATGCGTGACGGCTAAATTTGATTCAATATTCAGGAAAAATATCTCGAACGTGCCTAAAGTTTATACTTCAAACATCTGCTGCTCACACCCTAGATCATTACGTATACTTCCATTATTATGGTCAGCGAATTATTTTATTCCAAAACAGTATCTCACAGAATACTGACTTGTCTTTACCTCTGCGAAATTTGTTATCAGTAATTAATTTCTAGTTTTGGGGCAACTCATTGAATGCTTTTTTGGCATTAAAGAAAACTGACTCTTTGATTTAAACTATAGTTGGAATGGATATATTGATGTGTGATCCCTGCCTCATATGATACGTCAAAATCAAAAAAAAGGATTGTCTAAAATATAAATATCTTGTTGACAAAGCGGTTGATACAATTAAGAACAAATTAAAAACCAAACACTGACCAATTATAGATATATACTCAGTTTCCAAAATAATTTGGCAACACTAAAAATAAAATCTTAAAATTAAAACAAGCACAGGTTTTAAATGATACAATGTCGCAACAATAACCGAAAAAAAAAGGTATAAAACCAAGCAGCACCACCATTGAATGCAATACGATTTTTTTGTTGGTAAGCTGATTACATAGTAGTGTTTACAATTTGACGTAGTGTGAATATCGATTTCAACATTTTTTTTTGTGCAAAATGAAAATCCAAGGCAACATTAAAACTGGGGTTTACATGGCTAGATTTGAGGCCGCACAAGCTCCTTTCTGTCAAGTTAAATAGCTTAGAGCGTGTAAAGTGAGCATGAACCCCGGAAGCAGAATATCATAAAAGTGTCCCTCGACTATGGAAAAAAACACATTCTTTGCTACTTCAGCATTCAATTCACTTCAAACAGCACAAACTGCTGAACACCTTCACGTTAATTTTGAGCATCCCAGAAATTTAGTGGTTGCAACATTGATAATTTGACACTCAAAATATGAGCTAAGAACGTTTAAAGTTTAAAATGTTTGACTTAGTTATATTAAAGGGGTTATAGTTCGGGCCACACCAAGTTTTTATACTGTTAATATCGGCCTGTACCATACCCCGCAGAACTGCGGTGTTATCCGCAAAGGAAGTGCATTGACCATTCCTTACAGCAGGAGGCAAGTCATTTAATAATGGCCTCAGCACATGACCTTGTGGAATAATCAGGTCTCCCTGTCTCATCAACCAAAATCCTTATGTTCTCCAGTTTCAGTACACTTTAATGAGTTTAATACTCAGATTCGAAGAAAACAAAACAACTTGATGAAAATTGCAATCCTGTGGTATGGTAAATGGGACAGTGGGGAAGTAAAATTATGAATTTGTTGAAGTTTCTCACTGATTCAGTGCCACTGGAGTCTTATTTTTATATTAAATATTTGCTAATATGAATCACGT
>MU182601.1:295515-312879 GCA_016904865.1 Pissodes strobi | reverse complement strand
TTACGATTTTAGTAATTAGTAAAGGCCGCTTAGAGCTCTCTCATTGTATTTTTTCAGTCTCCGGGGACGGACCCCCGGCCGTTATTGTTAGTAAAATAGACCAGGACGACGACTGCGTGTCCTTAAAGTCAGAGGACCTCAGGTCCCATGCACCGAGCGATAAAGTGCTCAATAAAGTCCGGTACATTCACAGCAAATTAGCCCTAAACACTGCAACTTGCACAGATTGTGCAAAATCACATTCTGAGCTGCAAAGCATCTCAGGAAAGACAACTGAGCTAATTATTCCTCAACTCAACAGTGCTATCGATCACCTGAAAGATATGCACAAACTCAAACCCTCATCAACCACTCTAAAAAAGGAGGTAAAGTCTAAAATAGACACCGGTAGGCACGGTACAAAAAAGAGTAGGAAAGAAGTACCCTCCGACATGGAGGTGTCAACTGACGAGAGCAGGAAAAGGCCTGCGAATAGGCCACTGAACATAAGTGTCAATATAAGTGACTCAGAAAGTAGAGCATCTGATCACTCAATAATGCCTACAGATAACGAGAAAGAGCCTTTTAAAGTACCATATAAGACCATTGGACTAAAGAAGAATATTCGTATAGTAAACCTGGACTTTGGGGCACCCAGTGTCCCAACCAAGAACAAATACGACGCTCTATCCGATCTAGACGACGATGACAGCAGCACAATATCAACTGCTGCTGGCACGTCTAAACAAGCAGCACAAAGAACTAGCCACAGGCTAAAAAAAAAGGCACAGGCCACCATCAAGGTCAAACCAGGCCCTCCACCCCCAATAGTCCTGCAAGGCAAAGTAACAAGCCACAGGAAGATGCAAGAGGACATGCAGCGTATGCATATTACCAAATTCAGCATAAAGTACGCTAAAAATAGCACCATCCTGTACTTTGAGGAAGAAAAGGATTGGCAAGTGTTCAAGAGGAACTGCGATAGTGAGAGCCTCAAATACCATTCATACGCTGAGATAAATCAGAAGACGAGAGCGTATGTCCTACGGGGACTGGACGGGGACATACCCCTCGCTGAGATAAAGAGACAGCTCCAGGACGAATACGAGCTATCTGCGAAGAACGTCTTTGAGATGAAGAAGACTCAGGTACCTCTATATCTCATTGTTTTAGACGCCACAGTCACTTTAAAGCGTCTCCAGCATGATGTAAAAACTCTCATGAATATCAAGGTATCGTGGGAAAACAGGAAAAGCACAAAGCCAATTATGCAGTGCCGTAGATGCCAGGGGCATGGGCACAGCATGACCTATTGCAGACGTGATTTTAAGTGTTCGAAGTGTGGGCTGGGGCATGAAATCACGTCATGCACGTCAACCACAGCAAAGTGCGCAAACTGTGGAGGCCCACACAGGTCTATTAACCCAGAGTGCCCTGTATATGTGTTCAAACTGAACCAGTTACAAGCCGCCACAGCCCCTAAGACAGCACCAAGGAAAAATAAACTAGTTCCAGCACCCTTGCCCGCCATGCCGGCCTGGCAGGGGCAAGGTCGACAGAACCATGGCCGGGGTATAAAAACAAGTGGACAACCCCCGCAACAACAGCAGGAGAGACGCCCGCCGATCCACCCCCCGCAACAATCGACCTACGAGGCCGATTTCCCTAATACACTTAGAGCTGCCCCTCCGCAAGCGCAGAGCAGCTCAAAAGAACCACCGTCAAGACAAAACAGAGTAAGTACCAATTCTGGCAATGTAACAGATCAAGTATTGAATTTACAAAGCGTAGTTAACGAAATAAATTCGCTCGTTAATATATCTGAGTTGTTCTTCGCCTTAGACGAATTCTGTTCCATGCTTAGGTCGTGCGAGGGCGACAGAGTTCGTATCATGCAAGGAACGATTCAGTTTTTCTCGCATGAGATCAATAAATACAACATATAGCTGTCTTTTTAGTTTCCAATGTATGTCATAAATGTATTGTCCTGGAATTGTAACGGCATCAAGCAAAAACTCGGCGAATTTAAGCATTTTTTGCATACATCCAACTTTCAGGTTGTTTTTCTGCTCGAGACTTTTTTGTCCCCGGACTTTTTGTTGAAGGTCCGAGGGTATACCATCGAACGCCTAGATAGGCGGGGCCTCGGTGGAGGAGTGGCCTGTCTGGTGCACAGGTCGCTGAGATATAAAAGACGTCCCCAGCTAAATTCACGCATTGAATACGTAGCCATCGAGCTGGACGGCGGCCTGTGCATCACCGGCGGTTATGCTCCCCCATCGATGCGTCTCACCGAAGACGACTTCACAGTATTTTTACAACCGGGTAAAAAGTCCGTACTCATCGGCGACTTTAACGCGAAACATATTGAATTCGGTGATGCACAATCAACGAGCAAAGGCGTTATATTACGCAACCTATTAGAAAACAACCTGGAAATCCAATACCATCGAACAAGATTCCCCACGTACCACAGTGGAAACACGTCTTCGTTCCTGGACGTAGCGTTGACCCGGGGAATGGCAGGAATAGCGTCACCTAAAGTCATCGACAACTTAAACTCGGATCACCTGCCAATCAAGATGAGCCTAGCTGGCGCTAGGCGGCCGGAAGCCTATGGGACATTTAGGTCCTATAAAAATCTTGACTGGCGGGAGTTTCGACAGAGGTTGAACGAGGCTACTGTCATCCCCGGACAAATCGAAACGATTCAGGAACTAGAGACCGCTGTTGACACTATAACCAACAACATCCAGCGCGTCCGTGACGCACTATGTCCGGTAGTTAGGAGGAGACCATTCGTGGATACTCTCCCTAACGAAATCCTAGACCTCATTAGTTTCCGGAACCGAATTCGGCGCAGATGGCAGAGGAACCGCGCCGCTATTGACAAGCTCAGGGTTAATGCCCTGACTGAGCAGATTAGGGTAAATATCCGAAATTACAGAGATGCGTCATGGATGAAGCTTGTGAACGAGCTAGGCACGGAGGACGGCTCCCTGTGGAAGCTTGCTAGGCAGGTTAGGGGAGGCCCAGTCGATATTCCCGCCATCTCACACAATGGCGAGGTCATCCTTAGCGACCGTGGGAAGACTGAGGCCTTCGCTGACTTCCTGGAGAGCGTACACAGGGAATCACCTGATACCGTGCCATTGCACGCTCAAGTAACAGAGGTAATAAGGCCCTTCTTAAAACGTTATCCTATCCCGCCCTCTGTAATGGATAAGCTCCGAGTTACCCCGTCAGAGCTTCGCGGTGCTCTCGGTCGTCTGCCAAAAAATAAGGCTCCGGGACCTGATACCATCCCTAACCTTCTCCTGAAAAACCTACCCAATAAAACCCTTATTCAACTAATGCATATAGTTAACGCTATACTTCGCCTGCAACATTTTCCTAGCTCCTGGAAGATCGCGTACGTGGTACTGTTCCCTAAGCCCGGGAAGGATCACAAACTCACCAGCTCATATCGCCCTATTTCGCTATTGAACACCATGAGTAAACTCACGGAGCGACTCATATTGTCTAGGATGAACGGGATAGCCCTGAACCGTCGTGTACTCCCTCGGGAGCAGTTCGGTTTTCGCAGCGGACATGGCACTAGCATGCTCGCTGCGAAGATCGTACAGGACATATACGACGGATTCAACATAGGGCATTGCACATCCCTATTACTCCTAGACATTGAGAGAGCGTTCGACCGGGTATGGCATAATGGTCTGCTGCACAAGCTTTTCATTAAGCACGAATTCCCCCTGCATTTTGCAGCACTATTAGCGTCGTACCTGGCCGGGCGCGCTTTCTCTGTAAAAATAGGCAAATCAATCTCTTCCCGGAGAGAGATTAGAGCGGGGGTACCACAGGGAACGGTACTGTCGCCACAGCTATTCAGCTATTACATAGCAGATCTTCCGTCCCACCCTGAAACGTCCCTAGCGTTCTACGCGGACGACACGGCCCTATATTCCCACTCCAACACAGCGCAGGAGGCGACAGACAAACTGACCGCTCATATGGAGCTAATAACTGAATATTACGAAAATTGGAAAATACGTTTGAACGCTAATAAAACGGAATTGGCAGTATTTACCAGGAAGAGGACTAACACTGAGACAGCACCCATCATTATTAATCACACCCCTATCCCATCAAAAAGCTCCGTCAAATACCTGGGGATCATTCTTGATTCGAAACTCAACTTCGGCAAGCATATAGCGCACGTACAAGTCAAGAACAGGGATGTACTGCAGAAGTTGAGGCCTCTAATCAGGAATGGTTCCTGCCTCAGCCCTCGCAATAAACTCACCCTATATAAGTCCATTGTTCGGCCATACTTGACGTATGGGGCACCGGTTTGGTGTTCAGCAGCCGACACGCACCTCAAGAAATTGCAAGTCCTGCAAAATAGACATCTGAGGGCCGTCTTCTCGGCGGGCCGGTATACCAGGACTAGGGACTTGCATGCCTGGGCCGACATTGAATATATCAACGAATATGTTGACAAAATGGCCTGCAAGTTCTTTACTACTGGGATACGAGGCTCGCCGGGAACGACTCATATTGCAGACTTGAGGTATGGGTCGGCTGATAGACCCAAGCACGGTCCTATACACCGGCGTACAACCATGTACTTTCTGGAGCCACGGCCGCCAGAATAATGGACTTCCTGTCAACCCGCATCCCTCCAGACCCATCCCTATCAACCCCTTCAGTGCCCCTGGGGTCGCAAGTAATTGTCGACTACCAGGAGCACAGAAGCTAACCCGCAATCCAACGACGCACGGCCACCCAAGGCAGGCCCCCCTCCACCACACGATTTGTGTGGTGGGCGGGGCTTGTTAAGGGACTTGGCCATACTATAAATACTTACAGACTAACGAAAACACAGCAGTACAAACGCTGCTCTCACGTCGCCACCATGCTCCCCTGTTCCGGCAGACGAAGTGTGGCTAAGCGAGCCGGGCATATGCTTGATGTTATGTTGCAATTCTCACCTCACTGAAGCCAGTGTACTTCTGACTTCCTACCCATTTACCTTTGTGTATGAATGTTTGTGATTGTCCTGTGTATGTGCATGAATGAACCAAAGAATCGTGAAATGGGGTTTTTCCTATTGTTTTCCCCATGTTAAATACCCTCACCAATCCCCACCCTGGAAACTAAGACGACAGTTCTATTGCCATCCGTGTGTAATTATTGACTCGAAAACATCTGAAAGGCCTAGCCTAAGTAGATAAGTTAAATTGCCAGAATTGATACTTGCATACTAGTCGCAAACATGACTAGGCTTTAACATCGGCCTATCTTTTGAGTTGCTGCGTGCCGGGAGGTTATCTGAGGCGCTCGAAAGGCGTTCGTTGCCTCCAAAAACGCGACAACCTAGATAAGTAGACATGTAATAGTTGTAAGTTGTAAATATCCTATGTAAACTACCCATAATAAATGTTGCTTGCTTGCTTGCTATGATGCTGATATGTTTCCTGGGAAATACTTATCTTTACATGAGGCCATGAGAAAACTAAGAATTGATTTACTTTGTTATTTATCATTTCGTCTAATATTCTAATTCCTAGATTTAAATTATCATTATTAGTTGAATGTTGCGTATTAGAACTCGAAATTGGGGGTTTTAATAGTACGTCTTGTAATATTTTAATGTTATCGGTTTTATTAACATTTTCCCGATTTTGTTTATTTACTTTACTAGTACTTGGTTCGATTATTTATATTTGTCTGATTATTAGAATTATTCATTTGCAAATTAGGTTCTCCAATATTTTCTGCAATTTCTCTTAATTCGTCTAATGTAATTGTATTAATGTCACCTGGGTTAACAATTAAAGATTCGTTCTCTAAAGCATTGATTTGTACACGCGACAAAGCGTCTACATTTGTATTTGTTTTCTCTTTTTTATATACTATAAATTTTTCTTTAAAATTAGAATATTGCAAAATTGCATTCATTAATAATTGTTTACAGGCGTTAAAAGCATTTAAATATTTTTCATCGATTTTAATTATAGCTTTTTTCTTTAAACATAATGTCATTGGTTTTGTTATCTGTGCAAAATCTTTAATAAATTTTCGGTAATATCCGACTAGTCCTAAAAAACTCGTAATTTCTTTTTGTGTCTTAGGTATAGGAGAGTTTTTAATTGCATATATTTTATCTGGATTGGGGTTTACACCATTAGGGGTTATAACGTGTCCTAAATAAGCTACCTCTTTTCGCAAGAATTCACATTTATCTAATTGCACTTTAAAATTTGCGTTTCTTAACCTTTCAAAAATTAATTTTAAACGTTCCATATGTTCTTGTAAACTTGTTGAAAAAACAACAATATCATCTAAGTATACTGCGCATTGTTATCTTTAAAAATTAACAGTAAAATTAAACTTTAAGACAAGAAATTTATTTAAAAAAATACTAAAATACAAGCTAGCCCTAATTTCTTAAGACAAAGGTTCAAGAGCCCGTCTAATATCGACTGCCTGGCCGTTCTCGGCCCGGTTCCCAGTCACCCTTTCGTAATTCGATAGCCACTAAATAAACAGTCTTAGAGCCATGACACACACAGCGGTTTTTGCCACATCGGCTGCCGAGTCGGCCATTTAGCACGGCCATGACACACACAGCTGTTTTTGCCGAATCGGCGGCGCATGCATCAGATGACGTGCCGAGGCGGCTAACAAGCAGCGACTCGTCAATAGCCGCCGTGTGTGTTTTTCCCCATTTGCAAAGTAGATTATATGCGCTGAGTTGACGTCCGACTCGGCAGCCGATTCGGCAAAAACCGCTGTGTGTATCATGGCTCTTATTATTTATCAGTTCTCCACTTAAAGTTGGCTTGACTAGCCGAGGCGTCGATAACATTCGGCCCTTCCTGACAATAGAGTGCCCACACTCTACATACCATAGTTGATCTACAAAGGGAGAAGATATCTAAGTAAGTAGCAAAAATGTTTTATTTAAAGACATTTTTTTTTAATTTTGAGAAATAATATAATCAGTACAAAATCGACGCAGCAATCTCGTTCGGTGTAGCAGCTTCAGCTAACCTATATGAAATATATGATATTTCAGGGTGTGAAATTTCAAATATTGAAATAAATAGTAACCAATAGAGACAAAATAAACAGTAAACAATATTTCAATAATTCGCTCTATTAATCACGCTATGTTTTATTACGTAAATAAAATATTATGGTCATTCGTAACTGCAGTTTACGAATAATTTAAATCTTATGGGCCCGCGCTAGAGTCTTGGGACGCAGTGCCTACTGGAATACCGGGACTTTCCACCCTATTCCAGTGTTCCTGGCCTGTCCGCCCTCATCTAGCCACTGGAAATGTGAATCTACCGGGACGCAGTACCAGACTAAAATACCGGGACTTTGCCCTATTTCAGCTATCCTGGCCAGCCCGCCCCACTCAAATGCAACCAGGTTTCAATGACACAATTGTCATCAACCTTTGCCATTTCCAGTCACTTAACCTATGCTCACCTTATGTAACCTTTTAAAACTGAATCCATGGCTTGATATTGTCGATGCCAGCCACGCTCACATACGGTGTCCTTGATCTTGTCATCCCAGGAATGTCCCTGACTTCATACCGGTCACAGCCCAATACCTTGGATATCCTAAAAGGACCTCGCCATTTTGGCATCAACTTTTGACTGGCACCCGTTGCTGGAGTAGACGTAATTCTCAGTAAAACCAGGTCTCCCACTTGGAATACCTTTGGCGCACACCGCTTCGAGTCAAACTGCTCCTTTTGACGGGCCTGATACCCAGGATAGTTTTTACGCACTTTTTGACGTAGCACAGAAACATCTACATCGTCCTTAATTGGCGGAGGGTACAACGCAACTTGTCCGGATACACGGTATCCTAATAAAACTTCACTTGGGGCTGCCTCTAGTGCTTTATTTATTGTTCCATTTAAACCCAACTGAATGTTCGATACGTTCTCCTCCCAGCTGTCATCATGTAAATTTGCGCCCATAGTCGATAAAGAATCCAAGATTGTTCGATTATAGCGCTCGACTTGACCGTTTCCTCTGGGAAGGCCCACCGCATTCAGGTAGTGAATAATACCACGCGTGTTACAAAATTTATTAAATTTTCGCGAAGTAAACGACGTTCCCCTATCGCTTATTATTCTTCTAGGAACCCCAAAGAACTTGATCATGTCACTTAACGACTCTACAACATAACGAGTTTTAGTGTTTTTAACAGGGTACATTATAACGAATTTCGTAAAGGCATCTACTATCACTAAAAGCTGAGTATTTCCTCGTGTACTATTTACAAAAGGCCCTAAATGATCTATATGTACAGGGTGTCCCAAATTCGAGCCTCATCATTGAGATCTCGGGAACTAGAAGAGATACGAGGTCGGTTAAATTGAGGCAAATTTGCGCAATTTGATGCTGATTAAAATGCCACCTTAAAAGTTTAAAAAATCCGAATACTTCCGAAGATATTTAGAAAGAACCGAATATTCGCGATTTCATTTTTATTTTTTTATGACTCTATTTGAATAGATATTACAAAATAAATTTCATATTCTTATTGCTACTTTTTCTGTTCTACAAGATGGTGTTATCAGATTTTCAAACCGACGTTTCGTTTTTGAGCCGCCATCATCAACTTTGGTTTTTTAAATACGGCCCTGGATTATTTATTACGGATTTTAAGAGCATCTAAAGTCTCAAAGCCAATGATGTATCGCACTTATTCGAAAAATTCCTATTAATGACATTTTCCATAAGACCTCATGTGTTAGAGAGAGACAGAAAACATATTTTTAGCAAGATTTTACCAGGAAATCATTAAAATGATTTTTTCGAATAAGTGCGATACATCATTGGTTTTGGGACATTAGAAGCTCTTAAAGTCCGTAATAAAAATCCAGGGCCGTATTTAAAAAAAAAACAAAGTTGATTATGGCAGCTCAAAGACGAAACGTCGGTTTGAAAATCTGATAACACCATCTTGGAGAACAGAAAAAGTAGCAATGAGAATATGAAATTTATTTTGTAATATCTATTCAAATAGAGTCATAAAAAAATAAAAATGAAATCGCGAATATTCGGTTTTTTCTAAATATCTTCGGAAGTATTCGGATTTTCTCAACTTTAAAGGTGGCATTTTAATCAGCATCAAATTGCGTAACTTTGCCTCAATTTAACCGACCTCGTATCTCTTCTAGTTTCCGAGATCCCAATGATGAGGCTCGAATTTGGGACACCCTGTACAGTGTGGAATGGTCGCGCGATTTTAGGTATAGGATTTATAACCTGCCTTTTTGTTGTTGGCAGATTTTTGATATAAACAATTAAGGAAATTTTTCACATATTTTTTAATAAAGCGTCTCATATGTGGAAACCTTGGTGGAAACCAATACAAACGGGCTACTGAATCATATGTCTTATCGTACGCGAAATGGCCTATATCATCGTGATTTAAACGTAAAATTTGATACCTCGCTTCTTTTGGAACCACCCACCGCGGTCCAAAACCAGTTGATTTATAAACTATTCCACCTTTTAATTCATACTGAGTAAAAATCTCTCTACTGTTTTGAACGTCACCTGTCAATAAAATTTTCCTAATGTCCCTAATTTTTTTATTAGATTCTTGGGCGGCCAAAAGCCAATCGCTTTCTGTTATATTTATAAAATTTACACTTAATTTACTATTATGGGCCATGAACCTTTCGGCACCCCCATTCTCATCATCAGAATCAGGTACCGGATTTCGGCTTAAGGCATCGGCGTGACGTAGTTGAGAGTTTGGCCGGTGTTTAATGTCATAGTCGTACTCATTTAAGTCCATAACCCAAGGCCCGATTCTAGGATTAATTTCCGCTTTCTTAAATGTACTTACGACCGCCGAACAGTCTGTAAAAATTATAAATTTTCTTCCGAATAAATAGTGACGAAATTTCTGTACAGCCATTACCGCTGCCAGACTTTCTAGTTCGAAAGAATGATATTTTTGCTGTTCTTTTGTTGTTTGTTTACTATAATAAGCGACTGGATATTCTTTTCCGCTTTTCACTTGAATTAAAACACTTCCTATACCTATGCGACTAGCGTCGGTATACAGTCGAGTATCTAAATTATTGTCAAAAATTTGCAAAACTGGTTTAGTTATTAAAGTTGATTTCAAATATTCGAATGCATCTTGTTGCCGTTTTTCCCATTTCCAGTTTACATCTTTATGCAAAAGCTCGCTTAACGGTTTTGATCTTTCTGCGTATTTATGGATAAATTTTCGAAAATAACTTGTTAAACCTAAAAACTGGCGAACATTGTGTACGTCTTGAGGTGTAGGGAATCGTTCAACGGCACTTATTTTACTATCTGTAGGTCGTAGGGACGAATTTGAAATCTCATAACCTAAAAATTAAATTTTTTGTTGTAGAAAGTAACATTTGTCTAATTTAAAAGTCAACCCATAATTTTGAAAAAGCTCTAAAACTTCTCCCAATATGCTCAATACTTCTTCAATCGTTTTTCCCGGAATTAAAATATCGTCTAGATAAACTCAAACTTTCTTAAATCTCAAATTCCCTAATATTTTGTTTATGATTTCTGAAAACCGATGGCGCATTCGTTAGGTCAAAAGATACTTTAAGGAATTCGTAAAGACCATCTTGCGTAATAAATGCCGTTTTATGTATGGAGTCTTCCGCTACTTTTATCTGATAATATCCTGACGCCAGATCTAGACTGCAAAAATATTTATATCCGGATAATCGATCGATCTGATCCTCTATTAAAAGTAGAGGATTTTTATTCGGAACCGTATACTTATTTAAACTTCTATAATCTACACATAATCTGGGTTCTCCATGTTTCTTAGTAACCAATAAGACTGGACTAGCGTAAGCAGAGTCTGATTCTCTAATAATTCCGTGTTTTAAAAGCTCTTCTATGATATTACGTATTATTTCGCGTTCTTTTGTCACTGATTGACCGATGCCGATGCATGATTATTATCATTATTATTATTATTTTAAGAGCGTCTTTTCTTAGTGGATATAACTGCGAACGAACAAGCACGGAGTTTCAAATCCCACTTCTGATGTTATCTTTAAAAATTAACAGTAAAATTACTAACTTTAAGACAAGAAATTTATTAAAAAAAATACTAAAATACAAGCTAGCCCTAATCTCTTAAGACAAAGGTTCAAGAGCCCGTCTAATATCGACTGCCTGGCCATTTTCGTCCCGCTTCCCAGTCACCCTTCCGTAATTCGATAGCCACTAAATAAACAGTCTTATTATTTATGGGTTCTCCACTCAAAGTTGGCTTGACTAGCCGAGACGTCGATACAGCATATTTCATTTTGTAAACCTCTTAGAACATTGTCCATAACTCTTTGAAAAGTGGACGGTGCATTTTTTAGACCGAATGGCATTCTTTTAAATTCATAAAAACCTGATTCTGTAGCGAATTATGTATATCATTAGGATCCATTTCTATTTGGCGAAATCCGTTAGCAAGGCCTAATGTCGTAAAATATTGACCCTTCCCTAACTTATCTAGTATATAATTTATATTTGGTAATCTATACCTTTGTTTTTGAATTTAAAGCACGATAATCTATTACTTGTCTCCATTTTTTCTTGCCTGTGGCATCTAACTTTTTTGGTACTATCCAAATTGGTGATGAGTAAGGTGAATTGGAAGGTTGTATTATTCCTTGATTAAGCATCTTCTCAATTTGATTTTTCAATTCTACTTTATGTATTTCGGGGTATCTATATGTTTTTGTGTGCATTGGTGTGTCGTCAGTTAATCTTATTTTGTGTCTAACTTCGTTAGTAAAAGATAAAGGTATTTTGTTACAATAAAATATATCTCTATATTCATAACATAATTTTCGCAATGCAGTTTTTTCTTCGTAATTACAATGGTCAGCGCGAATATTTTTTAAATTGGCTTTTAAAAGATTATCTTGGTATTAATTTAATTCTTGATCAGTTTCCATTTTTTCTATAAAATTTATTTCAGAAATGTTCATTAATTCTCCTTCGTAAGGGATATTGATTTTTATTTGTACGTCAAAATCGTTGGAATTAATAATAGTAGTATAAGCAAAATAGTTTTCTACATTAACTAAAGCTAGTGGGAATTGTACGTTTCGTCCGAATACTATATGATTTAAAATAGCTATACCGTTGCGTATATTTATTGGGATTTTACATACTTGTTGCGTACGTGCTGGAATTGTAATAAAATAATTTTTAATTCGTAAATTCTCTTTTAATTGCGTTAATTCTTCTGGTTCATAAATTATTGGTATTTTTGGTTTTGGGGTACATATTCAATAAATTTTTGTCAATATTTATTGATGCTTTAATTTGTTTGAGAAGATCGGTTCCAATTAAACCATCGTATTTATTACTATATATCATATATCATGTGTGAGATATATCATGTGCAGTTTGTATGTTAAAATTCTCCTTAACAATATATTCTCTATAATACTAGTGTTGGGTCGATTATACTTCTAGAACTACCAGTATCTAATAAAAAATTAGCATTTAATTCGGGTAAAAAAATATATGGTAAATTAGCTTTTGTTAAATTAACTGATATTACGTTATATCTGTTATGGTAGGGTTCATGCGAAAATTCATATTTTGATTTTCGTATTCGTTGTCATATTCCTTTGACTCATCGGAATCAGCATTATTATATAATTGTTCATGACGTGAGTCACTAGGATATGATTGTTCAAAATATGGGTCACAATAATTCGTGTCATTGAAAGTCATTTCATTTCCTTGTAAATTACAATAATTATAATGAATATCGGTTTGGTCAAAATGTTCATTGATTTTAGCATCAATTGATTGAGGATTTTCTATATTATGTAGCTCAGTAAAATGAAATTTCCTTTGGTTATTATTAGCGTTATTACTATTATAGTTCATTCCTTTAATAGTGTTTCCTGAAGAAACGTCCATAGGAATAGGATTATTTGCAATTCGTCTTGTTTGCGATGCATTGTTATTAAACGCATTTTGTTGTGGAAATCTTGGGAAATTGTTAAAATTATTCATTGCATGGTCTTGCACTATTCTGAAAATTCGTATTTGGAAAACTTGGTCGTATATTATTTTGAAAATTCGTATTTGGAAAACTTGGTCTGGGAAAATTAAATTGATTGGGAAAATTAATTCTTGGAAAATTCTGTTGTGTTGAAAACATTTGTCTTTGCATATTACTATTATTATTATGCATAAAATTTAGTTGATTAAAGTTATGTGTTCTTTGAACATATTGTGGCTTACCCTGGAATTGATTGCCTTTTGCTCCACAAATGATTGAAATTTTGTTTGGATTGTTATAGAGCCACTTCGGGCCCGGCTCAAGGATGTAAACTGCACAAGTGCAAGTTTAGTGACCCTTATGAAATTTGTACCTAGTTTCTTCGATTCGGTGTCTATTCGGACACCGTTTTCAAGAAAAGCAAAAAACTAAAAATGAAAATGGTTAGCAAATACAATAAAACAGTAAAAAGCTCTTGCAGATTGTCAGGCTTTAAACTGACTTTGACAAGTTTTTTGCTTTTCTTGAAAACGGTGTCCGAATAGACACCGAATCGAAGAAACTAGGTACAAATTTCATAAGGGTCACTAAACTTGCACTTGTGCAGTTTACATCCTTGAGCCGGGCCCGAAGTGGCTCTATAACAATCCAAACAAAATTTCAATCATTTGTGGAGCAAAAGGCAATCAATTCCAGGGTAAGAATGAATCCTCCACAACAATATAGAACATATTTACATATTGTGGCTTATTAGATGTGGGCGTTATTCTTGGATTTATTCTAAAATTATTAGAATTTAAATTTGTATGTCTACTTTGACTATATAAGAAGTTTTCTTCTTCAATAACTAAAGACATAGCTTTTTCTAAAGAATCTGGATTTCTAAGCCTAACATAATTTTGTAATTGACCTGTTAATCCTCTAATATAAGTTTTTAATGCTAATTGATCGTAATTCTGTAAATTAATCAATTTATCTGCAGCTGTTGATCAGTCATTTGATTTAATTTAGAAATAATTAAACTTCTAGCGTCTTAGCATCTCATACCAAAATTATAAGGTGATTCATTTTTATTTGGGCATAAGGAAATTAAATCCTGGACCAAACAATCAATATTTCTTTGGTCACCAAAAGATAAAGTTAATGCATGTTTAATTGATGCCCAATCTCGTAATTCGATTCTAGATCCAATTAATATTTGAGCACGGCCATTTAATTTGCCAATAATTGCTTTTAATAAAAATGGTATTAATGTTGCGTCTTGTTGACCAAATGTATGTAATAAATTTTCACAACTTTCTATAAATAAATTTAGAGTATGTGCATCTCCGTCATAATTAGGTATTATATCAATATACAATCTTAATAATTGAAAATTAATTTGAGGCATTTTTGTAACTTGTTCCTGTATTAAACTAATATTTTCGAGTGGATTAGTATTTATTTGAGAATCTTCTGATTCTGGATTAAAGGCTCTAATTAGATTCTGTACTAATAAATCTACGTCACTCATTAGATAAACTAGTAATTAAAATTAAAATTAGATTTTGCATAATTCAGCAAAATTAAATAAAATAATTTCCAATATTTTCGAAATTATCAATAGAAGAAAAATCAATTATATGATTACTATATTTGACTATATACTATATACTTTTCACTTGTACTGGAAAAATAGGATTTGTTGCAAATGGAATATGAACAATAAAATATACACTTTAGTAAAAAATCATGCAACTTACATAAAAGTTATTTCTTTCATTTTTCGTGGTTCCTACAGCTACGGGTAAGACTTTCGGCGATTTTTGTCCTGGTTTTTCTAATCCTAAGGTGAGTCAACTCCGGCGATGTTTGTCCTTTGTTGGGCTCTGAGTCCAATTTCGGCGATGCGTGTCCTAGACTGGGCTCTTGAACTGGAATTGGCGATTCTGGTCCTCTTCCGGTCCAATGGTTAAGATTCGGCGATTTGTGTGTTCTTCTCGGCCTGATCTGCCTTGAATTTTCTGTTTTTCACGATTCGGGTTGCCAAATTAACCGTTAAAATGGAACTAACTTCACGATTTTTGTTGAAAACGTTTTGACAATCCTACCGACTGCGCCAGTTATTTTTTGGTTCTTTAATAACGAATTTTTAAAAATCATTTATATTCAATTGACAGACAACTTTATTACTCGGTGTTACAACGAAAGCTAAGTACTAGGTCGAACAAAGTCAAGTAAAAAGTTGTTGTTGCAAACAGGTGCACCTACATTTATAACCTTCGGTGCATCTCGGTGCATTGAGTACATTGCGATAACAAACTGCTGACACCATGGTTCTCACGGCTTCTGGAGACCATTGGCGTATCATAACTCTCGGTAAAGTAACGAAACCTAAGCCTGAATGAACTAAACTTGTTATTTATTATATAACAGATAAAAACAATAAAATTACCTTCAATACGTGCACCAGCTACATAGAGACTAGATAGATACGAGTTCTCACCAGTTGTTTTTTTGTAAATGCACATGCGTGGTAACACTAAAGGTTAAATTGCGCGCAATATTAGTTAATTAATATTCAGGGTTATAGGGCAAATGATGCGTCATTATTTTTCCACTATTGACCGTTTACTTTTATTAGCAAAAGTGCAGATACGAGGTGTCACATTTTTCAGATAAAGTAGATACCAGGTTTTACTCTTTAACTGTCGATATACCACTATGAATTTGTGAGACCCTCTGACCTTAGCCAATACTATTATACTAAGCGACACAAAATATATGCTGGTATAATTTAGCTCACAGTGTAGATGCAACTTTTAGAAATAGTTAATAATAAACATTATGTATTTTAGTAGACACTTCTACATGTTGTGATTCCTCTCCCAAATCATATGTCGTTGGAACCTCAAAAGTGAATTTGTTTGCGGCCCAAGTTTTGTGTCGACAAATCGGAATGGATCTAGCTAGCCCCATGTCGGAGTCTGAAGAAAATGCCGTAAAAACGGCTTGGAGTGAAAACGAGTCTAACCCATCAAGTACGTCAATAATAGTAGAGAATCTCATTAGTTCCATTTCTTACGTCATTTAATTTAACTAAAACCGTGCATTTTCGATGTAAAATACTGACTCGATGCAATAATCTAGTAATATTTTGTGTCTTCTCTTTTAAGACATAGGCAGACTAATACAACATTTATACAGTGAGAACCTAAAGGTTGGAACAAATTTATTTAAAATGTACGTGTGTTTTCATCGAAAAAACGCTCGGACCCATTAATTTTGTATTTTTGTTCCGGTTTTCTTTGAGATAAATTAATGTATACATAGTAATCCGAAGGGGACCGGCATCCTGGAGGTTCTCTAATGCGGGCTGGGGGCACAACGGGCTCAATTGGTGGCCTAAGTGCAAGGCCCGCTAGGGGCCACCCCTTCTGATACTGATACTGATAGTAATCCGAAAACAAGTAACAAGACAAGTAAGTTTATTTTTTTAAATGAAAACCCCAATTTTTATTTAATTTTTGACTTCCGCATCCAATTCTAAACATATTTCATGTAAAATATCTTAATCCCGATTACAGCTATTTTCGAGAAAAATGTAATTTAACATAAATAATACTATATTACTTATTTGCTAGAAACCAATAAAATACAAACATAAATCATTATTTTAGCAATTGTTGGAAGTGATCCCCACCAACCTTCTCACAGGACCCGAGACAATTTTGAAATTCCTGCAGGGCGGTACTAACTACATAAGGTTCTATTAATCTCATTCCATATCTTATCATATTATTTAAGTCTTCAAAGGTATTTGATTGGTTAGCATAGGCTTTGGACTTAAAAAAATCTAGCGGGTCAGATCAGGAAAAGGGCTGGTCAGTCAACCGTATTATGGTATTTACACAATGTACGAATGCAGTGGGCCAGAGATCCATCTTGTTGATACCACAGCAAATTATTCGTGGCATCAGGATCTTCTGGATTGGGGTATAAGGCATGGGAATTAGATCATTAGAACAATGACTTAATTTAGCAAAAATCGAGGATTTATGTGTTGATAATCAAAATATAATTTTTCTCAAAAACAGTTGAATTGAAGAATAGGATATTATACATGAAATATGTTTAGAATTTCATGGGGAATTCAAATGTTAAACAGAAAATAATGATTTATAAAGTTACTTGCCATATATATTTTTTAAATCACCCTGCAAACATGAATTTACCTTAAAGAAAACCGCAACAAATATAAGAAATTAACGGGTTCGAGCTTTTCTTAAAAAAAAGCATCTGAATTTTAAACGAATTTATTCCGGTAGAGGTACA